>JAOCPT020579625.1:0-18594 GCA_026546935.2 Palythoa grandiflora | reverse complement strand
CCATGTCGACCAATCCTCCCAGTATCCCCGGTCTGCGGAATGGTTTGAAAGTCAGATTTGGTTAGATTATAGTGACTGGAGTGGACTGGTTAGGAAAATTGATAAACTTCAAAGAAGAGTATAGTGCTGCTTTTTTGTTTTGGGTGGAGGGACAAGGTAATGATTTTTTGTTGTAGGTGTGATGCCTCTTACTTCTATACTGGTTGTCAACCATTTATATCTCAAAAGGTTTTGAAATTTGTGCATCGTCAAGGCCATTTAATAACAGGGAAGGTGAGAACAAAAAACATAGAACAAAGAAAGTCTAAAAAAACTTTATGCTTAGATTTTCAAGTTTTGTACTCATCGTAAGCACGTATGTTATACTTGCTGATATTAGCAAACAAATGATTATGCTGTGAGAATTTTTAATTTTCTAAAAGAATCTATCGAACAGATCATTATACTTTTGTAAACATAAATGTCTCAATAAAGCGAAATAATTAATTTAACGTCTTTAGCGAAGGAAGAGGTTTCCATTTTTCCCAGCCATAGGCTAGTGTTTGATTGCTACAAGTCTCAGATTTCGTCATGAATGCAATATTTGAGAGAACGGTATCCGGAGATAAACCCTTCCAATCAGATTGAGATTAACAAATCTCAGTCCAGGATTCGATCCCAGCAAAGGGTAACCTGGCCCCTCATTTAAACGGAATTATTGAATTTTGATATTTTTTTTGTTGATATCATTGATCAGAAATGTGATTCATGTTGCTTAAAACTGATGCTAGTTCTAATTCTCTTCTAAGTTTATTTCTGTTTCATATAAAATTTAAAATATTAGAAAATGTAAAGAGTGGTTTTTGCGATTCTTTAATATCATATTTAGTTATTGAAGTTTTTTTAAATATATATAACCCATTGGAAAACTTTGTTAGTGAAACTTATTTAGTTTAAAGATTAAAATTTCAACTTGAAGATATTCAAAATTGTATGTGACATTGAATATCAAAATCATTGCTTAGACCTTTTGTAAGTAAATTCAGTGCCAATATACTTACGAATACATGGACTGCTGGTCTGACAGCTTCGAGTTTCCTCTTGAGAACCAGGACAAGGTCTCATATTTACTGGCCCAACATATGGTCCATATCCACATTTCCTTTTTCTATACTGTGTTCCTGACCGATCATTGCATACTCTTTCACAGACAGACCAATTGCTCCAGTCGTACCAAACTCCCGGGTCTAGGACAAAATGTTGAGATAAAATCAGCAATAGTACACAAATGGTAGCTTGTTGAAAAAGGGCTACACAATAGGCAATTTCCGAATTACGTTCTACTTTTCACAAACAAAACCTTCAAGTCGAGGCTAAGCTCTAACTTTTCATACGTTTGCCGTGCTTTTTGTGCACAAGGCCTCGACTTGATGTTTTTGTGTCTTAGCAGTGGAGTGCATGTCGAAAATGGCCAATTAGAAATACACAGGAAAAATCTGAGTAACTTAGGTGGGAATTGCTTGGTCTCATTCGTTTTCGCCGTTTTTCTCCTACAGCCCACTTATGCCTAAGTACCAGAACATAATTTTCCTGAATAATTGCTAACAAGCAATGTCTAGTAGGGAAATATTTCCAAAGACTTTTTGTAATTTGTCTGTTTTGGTAAAGGAATGCTTTGCAATTGCAATTGCTCGGGTATGCTGAAGTTAGTTTGGTGCATAATGAAAAACATGATAACGGCAAAGGAGGCTATGAGGTGCTTTGGTGACATATTTTTGAGCTAATAGAGATTTTACTTACGGTCGCATGGTGCTGGATTATTACAACCCACTTTCTCAACAGATGGTCCACTGCACGGAATTTTTACTATTCCTGGTCTCGAAACCTTATAGCTGCATGTTCTGGTTCTTTGCTTGTATCCTTGACGTGAGTTACACTGAGTACGCTGACATGGACTCCAAACACTCCACGGGTCCCAGTATCCAGGATCTTTTTTGATAAATAAAATTCACATATTTAATGGTTACTTATTTCATTTTTCTAAATCGGTTTTACTGGTTAAGAGAATTGCCGATAAACCAAAGAATAACTTTGCTAGCTAAACCATTTACAATCCTAAGTGGCCCATTGGAGCCTGTGCTTACATTCGGTGTTTGTAGTTTAAAGTGGCGAAAGCCGCTGACTCTCCTTCGATGGAACACCAATCTGTCGCAGATTATAGCGTAATCCTTATAGCCCGAAAGGAGGAAAGCTGAGTGAACTTTGGTAGAGAAAAAGTCATCACAAATGTTCAATACTTGGCTAAGCCGGGGTTTGAACCTGGGACCTTGTGGTTGGAAGGCAGAGATATTACCACTGCGCCATCCACGCCGCCCTTGGATAGCATACAATATCTAAGGCTTTTAGGATGACAAGTTTGGTGTTTGTTCTCAATCTTTTTCCCTTTCAAATCTCTCTTTTGGTCCTTTTACTGTCCAGTTGACCATTATAGAAATATAGACGCTAATAAAAAGAGAAATGGAATACAGATTTTAAGGTACCACTACTTACAATTACAGGGAATATCGTTGCAGTACTGGTAAGTATAGTTTGCGCCAACACAAGGGGGAATCTGGCAGGTTCGTGCTTTGTATTGAATTCCTTTTCCACAGGATTTACTGCAATTTGTCCAAGGAGTCCATGGTCCCCAAACACCAACCCCTGTGTGCAAGTACAAAAATTAGTTAAAAGAGAATTACAGTTCTAATCATATACTTTTAATAGAAAAATTATTGAGGAAGTAGTAGCCAAGTTGTGTGTGCGAGCTTGGCTCAGGTGGAGATCTTTGACTGCCAGGACGAAGCCCCTTGCCTTCGGTCGTTACATTGTTTGAGGACCAGTTGGTCTAATTTTCAGCTAAATCTCAGCTTCACGCGCAAGCGAAGCCCAATAGAGTCTATTCCTACTCACATTGATGGAAATCGCACACGCCAAATTGCTCTGAGCGGAGTTATTTAAATGCTTCAAGAGAATATTTAATTTGTCTGGTTAATTACACAGAAATAAAAAAATCCAAACATCATCAAACATAATACCTGGAGTACATCCGTCACAAGTCTCACGGCAATAGTACGATTTATATATCCCATTGCACTTATTCTGTCTTAATAATCTTAGACAGACTGACTTCGATGCATAATCTTTACAGCTCATCGGATAAGATGTTGTTGGAGCTGGAGCTGATGTGGAAGGATCTGCATTGGATAAAAATCTGTATCATGAAAATGTTCTAGAAAAATTTGCAGTATTTGTTAAAAAAGCAAAAACAAATGTTAATAATTAATACATAGGTATGAGTATTTTACTGTGAGATTTCATAGGAAAGTACATCCGGGATTTGAGTGCCATATTTTCCATATTCTCACCGAGATATCACTGACATCATTCCTTTGTTTTTCCGAAAATTTTCAAAACTCGCAAAATTACATAAAAACCAATTTTAAAGAACTTCTGAATTTTTCCGAAGATTTTCGAACACTACCAAGAATTTCCTAAGATTTTCCAAAAAATATTTAGAAATTAAAAAACGCACAAGAAACGGTTTTTAAATATTTCCGCAAATTTTTGGAAACTGCTGAATGGTATGGATAAGGCCAAAAAATCTACTTCTGCAGTGAATTATTTATTTGGGGAAAGAATAACAGAATTTGAAAATTTCACAACTCTCAATTGCACTGAAGAACTTGTTCACCAAATTTGGTCTAGAAACTAAAAAAAACCTGAGTCTGATTTTTATTCAGTTTCAACTTACAATTACATGGGTAGCTGTTGCATTCTTTGTAGTCCTTGTAGTTTCCTAAACATGGCGGGTTCTTGCACTTTCTAATTCTATAAGAAACTCCATAATTACATCGACGGCTGCAGGGTGACCAAGATGTCCAGTAATCCCAACCTCCTGATGATATGGGAACTAAACAAAAATGTATATATTATTTTTTTTTTCCTTTTTACGATACTTGAAATTATACACCATTTAATGTGTATACTTAATACTTATTTCTTCATGAACATTTAACACACAAAATGTTTTCAAACATTATCAAATCAGAAGCCCAATACTAGAAGCGTTTCTCTTCTCCTTTTCATCTTGACCAAACCGAATACAGTATAATTATTATTTGAGGGATATACTGATAAGATTAAGAGCTTTCTATATTATACCAATGGGAAGACACGCTTTCTTACAACAACTTTGTACCGAAGAACGATACTTAAATCGGCCAAAATTTAAAAACATCTTAAGAACAAGCTCAGACTGAGGCCCGTGGTGAATCGTAAAAGTTTTTTTCTTGCAAAAAAATGAAAAAAAAACACCGTTAATATAACTTAGCAATACATTATGAAACTTAAAAAGATTCACTATAAATAATCTGAAGCCCTAAAAAATTGTTTAAGAAACAATGAAGGTTCGCTTCTACACACAGCCTTATACAATGCATGTGGTGCAACACATTTCGTTCCCAATACTTTCGGTTTCCATACGAGTGACTATATTTGTATTTTGAAGAATGAAAAAACCTAAATAGGCTAAAATCACAAAAAATACCATTTATACAATAACCTATTTAGGCTAATGTGGGTTCTTCTATTCAGTTTTACAATAACGATTGAAACTTTTCCTTGTAAACCTGCAAGTGTCACGTACCACATTGTTCACAAGTTTTACGACAATAAACCTTTTTGTACACTCCTCCATGGTACCCACATAAGTTTTTGCGTTTATAACGGTAACAAATTTCGGGCAAAGCTACATCAGAACAGTTTGTAGATCGAATGGGTCCATCTGAAAGATAAAGAAAGAGGAAGAACACTTTTTTAAAAAAATTACAACTTGCAGCCCTTTGGCTGAATAACGGTTAGATAAGTTAAAATTGTTGATATTGTTAAATATATAAACTATATTTTTATAATTCTTAAATAATGTTTCTCAATGGTGTAAAGAAAAGAGACCACTATTAATTCATAAAAGCTGGCGTAGTTAAAACTATTATGAATGGAAAAGGGAAAATATCTGCATGTTCTCTTTTAATCGAGGTTCCTATTTTGGAAACCATTTTTGGCAAAAGTGTTTAGACCTCCTGTTCTTTTTGAAGCAGAATTGCCAAAATAACTAAAAGCAATTTTATGTCTCTTAGTTTTGTTTTGCTTTCAACACTCGGAAAACTAAGTGGCTGTTTTTTGTGCATTAAAAACATCGATATTTGTGGACATGAAGTTATCAAAAAGGTCACAAAGGTGATGAAATCCTTTCTTGTAATAGCTCAAAACTTATGGTTTTATGCGATTTGTTGGCTAACAGTAGTGACTTCAATTCCTGTTTCATCTTTCCACCAAGCTATGTAGATTTAACTCTTAAAACAGAGCAGAGAAATAAATGCGGATATAGGGCCCATTGATAGATGCAAGATGTTTTAGCGTTTTAATTTAAAAATCAACTTACGCATCCGTACTATTTCAGCCGGTGCAAAATACGACACGGGCAAAATTCAATACTGTGGTGTGTCTTAAGAAAAAAGAATGACTGAAATTGTTTATGATACACTTACTGTAACACGGAACACCACTGTTGCATGATCTGGTCTCATAACTAGGTCCAACGCAGTTTACTTTCTGGACATTTGAAGTAAATTGCGGAGGAAAATGGCAAAGTCTCTTTCGTTGCTGTACTCCTCCATTACATGTAGAGCTGCATTGGGTCCAGGGTCCATATGGAACCCATTGACCAATCGCTAAGGGGATTAAGACAATTCTTCAGTTTATATACGTCACTGAACAGACAGACACATGGGCTAAGAAACGTTTTTCAAAAATTCTCTCAAGAACATGCGGGTTTAATTTATCTCTACATATCTATTTTAATTAAAATACTTGTTAAAATCTTTTTCGGTATTTTTGATTTATAACAAAGGTTGATTGACATCAAGTTTAAAAGCGACGATCTTCTTGGTTAGCTTGCTATGCATGGCGACGTAAGGTCGGCTTTTGTTGTTTCGCATTTATAATTATACCAAGTCTTGAATTTGCTGTAAAATCAGTTAATCACTAATAAACAGTAGCTTAAACTTAATAAATAATCGTAATAGAATCAATAATACTTACAGATAGGTCTTTGATAATATGGGTCATTCGCTGTGATTGGAAAAACAAGTCATTTAGTTAGAAAAAATATATTTACAATCTAATGACATTATAGACCGCGAGAGGAGTTTCTGCCAATCTGGTAAAAATATATTTCTTCGTCCGATAAAGATTCGTTCAAAAAATGCTCCCAGTGAGACTTTTACAAGTAATGCACAAAATACAGAAGAATGCTTGAAAATGGCAAATTATTTTAAACCTTTTAACCGGCTTATTCAGTTATTGGCTTCTTGAACAGCTCTCAAAGTCTTTGTAAGTAATCGCATTTATCTTTTCTCAACAGTCGGCAGCTAATGACTTATATTTAAACTATCAATCTTCCATTACTAGTATAACTTTTTGTATTTATAATAACTACAATAATAGTTATAATAATGATAATTATATGCCGACAGTTCATATTGTACGCATAATTATTTCATGAAATTGCCGTATGCACATATCATTGTTAAAAATACTTGAGTGGATGAATTCTTGTACCACCAACAAAGCATTACTTCAAAAGTATTTTTTGAATTGAATTGATGTAATCTCATTGCGATTGAAACTCCAATTTTCTAATCTTGAAAAAGGAAAACGAAATGTAGTAAAACAAAAAGGTTGCATTTTGCTAACTCATCACTCGCGTATTCAAGGTGTCCGCTCGAATATTTGTATGTATTACAGCAAATTTAAATCAGTGATGGACAGGACTATATATAAATGTTATTTACTTTGAGCAAAATGCAAACATAGATCTTAATTCTATTGAAATAAAATTTCACTTCCAATCTTTATTAGACGGGAACTGAATAAAAGAAATCGTTAAATAAGCAAAACTCTTAATATCATTCGAACATTTTCAGTGCGTCTCTTTCACTATATATAAGTTTAATTCTAAAATAAAAAAGAATTAAACTGCCGTTTATTCTTCTATCAAAAGCAATCTAAACAGCGGCCCGATCTATATTAAAGAAATATTAGAATTACTAACCTTT
This sequence comes from Palythoa grandiflora, assembly GCA_026546935.2. Classification (NCBI taxonomy): domain Eukaryota; kingdom Metazoa; phylum Cnidaria; class Anthozoa; order Zoantharia; family Sphenopidae; genus Palythoa; species Palythoa grandiflora. The sequence goes on along the minus strand of JAOCPT020579625.1, from coordinate 11,461 downwards.
GTTGAGCATGCTGCCATAGCTGGAAGTAAAAGACACGAAGGCGATAAGGCCGTAAAGTAAAAGTTCCATGGTGATCCACAAGCTTTGGAAGTTGTGGAACTTATGAAAAGTGACATAGAGCTCCTGCCTTTTATACTTGCTCAAAGGCACAATTATAATAATAATGCCTTAATTAATATTATAATGAACGAAAGCAGCAGTGTAAAATATAGCTATTATTATTTAATTGAACAATAATTCTAGTAATCATGGGAAAATTGACGTCATATCTTATCGAGATTGAAACAACTGAGTATCATATTCACAGATAACTACGAAACAACTAGAAATTATTTCCGAGGTTCTTAACTTTGTTATTCAAAATATGCTCATCTTGTATTTATCCGGTATATTTTTATAATTTTAAAAAATCTTTGTTTATGTCTAAGGTTATGTTTATATTTGTGTAAAATAAGTATATTTTTGTTGAAATTGAGGTAATTTACTTAGATTTTTTTAACAAAACAAGGTCAAATAGTAATGTAAACAGATACGGATTTTTTTTCCAAACAGCTGGAAAAAAAGATTTCCCGTTCTTTTGGTTAGCACACTCTATTTTTTCTAGGCTTAAAAAAGGCTGAGTGGGATGCAGTGGAAAAAAATGTAAAACGTAGGCGGAAACATTTTATCAAGTTGTGACAACTTTGACTGAAGAAGCATTTTATCTCAAAAGGCGGAAAGAAGAATAGAAAAAACCCTAAAGTCATTTAAACTGCGTATTTCTGTGTCTTTGACTGAGTTTACTTTTAATAATGGGAAATTAACCACTTCAGATTGAAATTAATGGTTAAAGGGCGGATAATGTCTGTGTTGACAGTTTACCGACTTTAATATAAACAATTCAAATTTCTCTTTTTGAAAAACGATTGATTCTCTTTTCAGTGTTGAAGAGTTAAACTCTTTCTAATTATCTGCTACTTTCCCTAATTTAAAATTGAAAACAAATATGTTTGTTAATCAAAAATTTAAAAAAAAAATCAAAAATAGAAATCGTGCTACTGTTTTTGTGGTCGTTTTTATCTCACTTTAATCGTTTTTTTTTTCGTTTTTTTTGTCAAACAGCGTCATTAACGCGACAATACATCTACTTCCGTTTTGCTAAAATTTTAAACAGAACTCTTAAAAACGTGCAGTTTACTCTTGTTGTCAAACTAACAACGTTAGGCCGAAACTGGTATATGGCCGTATATACCTCGTTTGTAGTCTTTTATGAATTCATTTTGTTTTCTTCAGAAAATGATATTTTAATTGAGTATTCAGTTATGTAATATTTATGTCTTTCTCTTTTATTTCTAGATAAGACAGAATTTAGCTGGCATTGCTTTTTTCTAGCGATTGGGACTTGATTTGAATAATTAAGAGTCAGAATATAATTCGTTCAGTCGGACTGATTTTTAGTAATTAGCATAAATCGAGAGAAAAATAAATTAAATAATTCTACTTGAGGCGAATGCTTGTTGTTTAAAAAATGTGACGTAGTTTTGTGAGTAGACGAGTTCTCAAATCTGAAGATGTCGACATTTGCCATTGTTTGTGTGTGCGTGCTGTATACAAACCACTCGAACGAAAACGTATTTCGTAGAGAACGCATTTTGGGACGTGCGAACTAAAGTAAGAAGGACAAAAATAAATTGAATAGCTGCTTCACAATAACCGCAAAAAATAAGAACAATGTGTTAAAGACAAATTAAAGTCGTTTGTATATAATTGTTTAAGGCTGCTTTTTCTGGAATTCTGCGCGACTTGATTTGTTGAATTTAGTTCCTATCAATCAATAAAACAACAAAAAATTGTGAATAGTAAAGTTCTGCTTCAAATAGAAGTAAATGCTGCACATTTTTCAGCTTCTTCTTGGGCTCTTTAGATTTTTATGGAAACATCTTTACGAAACGTACGTCAGCCTTGCTCCAAGTCGGAACGGAAAAAAAACGGCCATCCGTCGCAAAAGTTTATTCAGTTTAATTAGACCGAACAATCAACCCAATTAATGATCTCCAGACACAAAAACAAACTTAAAAGTCTTACCAAAGATAAATGCATTGCTGATTTTTTAGTTCTTCAACTTATAAATGCACTTTTGGCTTGAAAATTGATCATGTTTTGAGCAAGATCGTTTGGTTTTATTAGTTTTAAAATCTGAAAAATAAAATGACTTGAACCTTAGCAATTTGTGCATTAATGCATGTTACATAAATGTTTTCTATTTTAATTCTAGCCGCGACTAGAAAAAGTTTAAATCTGGAGGAGGTGACATTAAACTGTGCAGAAATTTTCTATACGTAAAGCTTTGTTTGAAGAAAATCATAATTGCTTAAAAACAAACATCTGAACAAAAAAATAGACAAAAGCTAACGCAAAGGCAGAAGAGCTCGTTCTTGAAGTACTTTAGGATATTGTTATTTTATTGTATGTTCCATCGACTAATATCGTGAATATATTAACTATAACATGGTTCAAAAATAGATTTGGAATCGCCTCAAGGCTTCAATTAAGTATTTTAACTTGTAAGCCTCCGTTTGTACTAAAACTAACAAGAGATTGAAATAACTTAAATAAGGTAAATAAGCTAAAAGATTTTATATTTTACTTTTTATACAACGTAACGTTCGACCGAAAGAAATAGAAAATCACTCACTATATTTACAAAACTAAACCTTATTGAGCGGAACAATCTACTGAGAATTGCGATTTAAACGGCGCAAACAAACAAATTTTCAAATGTTTTTTAAAATTTTCTGAACATATTGTCTCTGAACATAGCTATTTAAAAATATAATTGCAAAGATTATATCTTTTACTTGTGAACTCTAAGAAAATGAGACGCATGCGACGTTTCTATTAATGATTAAAAACGTACTTGTACAGTAAAAGGAGGAAACGAATAAAAATTTTCAAAACAAATAAATTTTCCGGGGCTTTTCGATCAATTGACGCTCATTTTCAATGGTAGCGATGAAAACGTTAGCTTTCTTGTGTTAACAGTTAGGTTTTCAAACAACGCAATTCTTTCTAATTATTATATTATATTTTTACATGACCCAAACAAAAAATATGACTGCAATGAGAAAGTGCATTTGGCCACTATCTGCAGACTAGAGGTTATTCTATGCGCCATGCAATATCAAGAGTTCAGTGTTATTTACTTTGTCAACAAATGCTTGAAAACAATATATATTCAGTTAGACTGGAGACTAATCGATGGAAGTATAACCTCTTGTCAGGGTGTGGAATGAGATACCTCGTATTCTAAAGCCTGGTTCACACTTGTAAATTAAGCACAAACACAAGTACAATGCACAGGAAAAATCCAAGTGTGAACATGCGTGAAATAAGCACAAGAAGAAGCACAAGGAAAACAAACATTTTTCTTTCTCTTGTGGTTGTGCTTATCAGCTTATTTCGGCGGTTCGTTTCACCTGTGTGAAAATCCGTGAAACAACCATAAGCAAAGAACACAACACATTGTCCACTTTGCGCGTGAGTATTTTTCATTTTCTTGTGCTTATTTCACGTGTGTGAACATAGTTTCCTCATGCTTGTGCTTGTATTTATTTCACAAGTGTGAAGCAGCCTTTACGGAGCAACTGAAAAACGCATTTAAAAAGAAGTTCAAGAATTACTTTTGAAAATTCCTACATCAAGAAAATTCATATCTTGATACATCTTCTATCTGCATGGACAAAATAAAATGTTTCTCTTCTCTTCAAACTTTTTTGATCGCAAGCTATCATATTTTAATCATTTTCTTCTTTACTTAAAATCTAATAATTGTTTATTTATCTCTATTTATGATGCATTAGATGAATAACTGTTATAGAACTTTGAATATTCTGATCCGCCTCAAAATGTTGTAGTGTTATACACGAGACAGTTTTTCGTGCAACAAATTTTGCTCGTAAGGCGTCATTGCGAAACGACTTGCAGGAGCCGTTGCAGCTTTTAACACCCCGTTCAAAGGCTAAAATCGTACATCGTTGCCGAAAGCAAAATCTATTTGTACTTTTCAGAGTGATTTCAGATATAAATTTCAAGATGCAGAAGCCACTACACCGAGTAATAAACTAATATGCATTAGCCCGTGCTCGTCTCGCACGCGGCGTAAAGAACAATATTATTTTGTAGTATATTTATTTACAAAGATCAGTAAACATTTTGTATTATATTTATGTTGTATTAACAATTGAAATTAAAATTGCCTTTAATGCTTAGCTTAGCTTGCCGAGTTCTATGTGAACAATCTATAGATGAAAATAATAACTTACTGAAGGGATTTCACTGTTTGTTGATCGTTCCTGCGCTTTATATTTTTAGAAAAATGCTCTAGTTTTATTTAGGACTAATATGGAAGTTGAATATTCTTGTATCTCTTGTACTTATCATACTCGTCTTAAACTAGAACTTGACCTCTGTATAGATTTTTTGTTGGAATTCTATAGTTTATTATTTTATAGCGTCACTAGCCGAGAGTATTCCCATATGACATGTCGTACGTGTGTAGATATATATGTTTCACAAATAATCATTGCATATTGAGGAAGCAAAGAATCTCCGAAAACGTTTTAGCAGGTTTTTAGCAAGTTTTTAAAAAGTTTTTTTTACAAGGTTTTACAATCTTTTTTAATCATTTTTAAATTTTTAGGCCTGAATGGCACAAACAAAAACAGGAACTAATTATTTGGAAGTTCTATATAGTTAATGATCGTCAGTGACTGTCTCACAACGGAAAAAACTATCATTTTCAGTCGGTCACTCAGGTTGAAAAATAACGGCATGCGATTTCTACCACAGGCGCCGGAACGTGATGTTTTTAAACTCATTTCACCTTCATTCAGTATAAATTAGTCAATTACGTATAATTAACTTGTAGCTCTATGCAATATTCTAAAAGGGAAGCTTGTTTAGCTTTGAATCTTCGAAATACGACGGATTCTACTAAATTCAAAGAACGTTGAGGCTGCGACAACTGTTCGAGAATTACAAGGTCTCTGAGGGTGAAATCATATTGACGATCTGAGAAAATCTTGCATACATCTTACAACGATACGTTTTAAGCAAAACTGAAACTTTATTTTATGAGTTGTACTGAGCACAACATCGGAAATATATACTATAGAAAATTAGACAGTTCGTCAAAACTGCCAATTTCAGAAAGACAAAAAGAATTTGTTGGCGAAATCACCCCCTATAAAATCCAAGAGGATACAAATTCAAATTGCAGTTCATAGATAAATCTTTATATTTGTTTGCGTAGTGCTATGAAAGCGGAAACACAGCGATCAGGAATACATTTTCTAACTTAATACGGAAGCTATTTAATTTAGGGAGTGACTAATCTAAAATTAAGTTGCAGACATACGAACCAAAGAAAGAAAGTTCTTGTTATTTTCAGTAATAAATGTTCTCCCACACGTTTGACTCAAACAAATACTTGAAAAATTAAGGATCTGTGTCTGCATACACTAGAAAGACACGCAGATCTGTTGTAGCGTGATACTGGCGAGAATGCGGTTTACCACAACCACTTGTGTGACTCATTCAACTCAAAGGCGCTCAGTATATAGTTAACTTTTAACTGACGCAGATAGTTAAACACTTTGAATACTGATCAGAATTATTGTTTGAGCCAAATAAAGCCGTTGTTTAAGTTGACCAAGAAAGTAAGACAACTAGAAGTTATCCCTCTAAGTTACAAGATTCTTTGGTTCATTTTCGATGTTATGCAGATAGGCATACATACGTTTATTAAACCTTTAATTGCAGATGTTGTGCAGCGTCGCTGGATCACTAGGAGAAACGAAGCTACATATACAAATGCTTTATTATTTTTATTAACTAGAAAGTGATGATTTCCTGTTGGTAAATGGGAGGTTAGATTTTAGGTTTGACTGTAACTGGGTTACAGGCAGCCATGCAGGTAAATATTTGATCTAACGAAGATTAAACTATCCTGATTGCTAATAGAGCATTCTGGTCCGACCTTTTGTTATAGCATGGCCGTATACATTTCAAGATAAAACACGAAAGGCAACAACTTCTTACACGGATACCGCATTCAGTTCAAATAATTATAGAAAGCTATGTCTCAATAATCCAAGAATATTGTATATGCACTCGAGAGATATTTACATATTTGAACAGTTCTATTTAACTTTTTTTTATTTTTTGTTTAAAGTCTATTAGAATTATATCGGTCCAAGAACAATAACTTAGGTTTCCCTACATGTTATAAGCATCTATTCGTTCATTTTAATTTTAAGTTACACTGAAAACCTTAACCAAGCTTAAAACTGTAAAAGGTAGCAAGTAAATTTTTTCATCGACATTAAAGTAAACCACATTTGTTTTAAACTGTTTGAATGGGTCATCCTGCATGTGAATAACAACTTACACCTTTTTTATAAGAACCAGTAAAATTTTCCGAATCTTGAAATTCTTACCAAAGATAAATACATCGCTGATTTTTTTAGTTCTTCAACTTTATTATGCACTTTTGGCTTGAAAATTGATCATGTTTTGAGCAACATTGTTTGGCTTTATTATGTTTTAAAATCTGAAAATTAAAATGATTTGAACCTTGCAGTTTGCGCATTAATGCATATTACATAAACGTTTTTAAAAGAAGAGCAATTGAAAGGAATACTGCAAGCTCAATCCAACTGGTGGTTAATAGAGCACGTTTATACTGTCTTGTATTGGTTGGCTTTAGTCGCGATTAAAGTAGGTTGTTGGATCAAGCTTACAGTTACAGATTTTCCTCCAACTGATCTCATTTTTTTCAAGAAAAATTAAAGGTGACCCCAGTTATTTTACTTTCGGCGGACATTGTCATAAAATACTTAGACCATGTACCAGTATTCCAAGTCTCAAGATCGAACATGTTGCTCAATCAATTGTTTATCAACCGCAAAGTTAATTGAAGATCTAAAATGTAAGAAGTTAAACCTTCTGTTTTGAATCAACAATTTGTGGTTTATCGATTTCAATGTCACCCGTTTGATGCAGGAGTATTTTGGTTTCACGAGTGGGCAATTGCATAAGCGGGTTGAAGGATCGACATAAACAAAAGTCATTTGCTGTTATGAACATTCTTGTAAGACACCTGAACATTTTTTGGATTGTTTTCAAGTTCCTGCGAAATTCAATAACACGCTTGATTGTTTAATCAAAGAAATTTTATATGTTCGCAAGCTCAAACCACCTCTTAACTTTCAAACTCGCTCTGTTCGCGCTAAGGTATTCATTTGCTAACTTAGGAGCTTGAACATAGAGATACACTGCATATTTTTTTTAACATTATCCTTGAAAAAGGCCTTAAGTTGACGCCGAAAGGTTAAGTGACTTCTTTTTTTAATATTTTTTACTAAAATATACACTTTATTATTAATCACTACCTCCCCGAAGGGCTTTTTCGGGTACATGTAACAATGATAATATAATAATTAACCTCTAAAAATTAACTAAAATTAGCATGAATCAATAGTAAACTATTCGAATTAGTCTAAAAGTATGTTTCGCTCACTGACAAAATGCTAAAAAATTTATTGTAAAGTCGTTTCTTAATTAAAATTTGTTCTATATTTTTAGCTGATTTCTCTATCTCTAATAAATTGTTCCAGACGTGACATGATCGGTATAGAAATTTTTTTTTTTCCAGCTTCGGTCCTTTCGGAGTTTTTCTGATAGTGACTGTGGGGCGAGGTTGTGAATACATTTATAAGTCATAAGTGCTTCTCTCAAGTAGAGGATATCACGTATAGGGAGCCAGGATAGTTTTTGTAATATAGGAGTAATGTGGCAGAATTTAGGTTCCGGTCACTATTCTAGCGGCAAAGTTTTGGACGTTTTGCAGATTAGATTTACTTGTATTCGACCAGACAGTTGAGCAATAGAGCAGTTTACCGAGGACGAGGGACTGGATCGTGAGCGCTAGTGTTCCTTATTAAACAGGTGTTTTACTTTTCTAATTTGCAGCAGTTTGTGATGGCACGCCAATGCTGTTTTGCTTATGTGACTGGTGTAGTTAAGGGCTTGGTCAAGGGTTATGCCAAGGTCCTTCACGTCGTTGGCCGGCGTCAGAATTTCACCGAGGAAATTAGGTTCGATGTTTTCCGGTGCATGGCGGAGCAGTTGGACGAAAGGTTATACTGTAGCCCTCCCTTCCGGTTGAGAGATAACTTTTCCACCCTCTCCCATATACCTTCTTTTATGCTCCATCGTACCCAGTCCTCCTCTCGGTCTAAAATTACCACATCATCCGTGTTGAATGCGTGACCGGTCTCTAAATGGTGTAGATAAACCGCCGAGCTCTGGGCCGGGGAACTTTGTTAGGATGATGATGTTGTTTCATTCAATAGCTTCTTGACCTACGGCTGACTACGGCTGCAACGTCGTTAACATTGCAATTTTTTTGTTTTTTCAGTAAGAGATTTATTTCATCAGTATAACATTTTATACACTAAATGATAAACATTTGCATTACCATCTCTCGTAATAATATACATAAAAAAATAATAAATTACTTGATTCTGATTGGCTATAAGAGGAGTGCAGCTTTCGTGTAACAAAGTGCAAAATTGTGTAACACCAGTACAAGTTACGATCACGACTGTGCTTACGACTACAATTGACTAAAACTTCGATTTCGATTACGACTACAACTACGAAACAGCTACGATTACAACTACGATTACGACTACGATTGCGACTACGACAACGATTACGACTACAATTACGATTACGATTACTACTACGATTACAATAACAATTACGACCTCGACTAGGTCTACAACTTTGATTACAACTACGATAACGTTTACGACTACGATTGCGACTGCGATGACAATCACAACTACGACTACGATTACGATTGCAATTATTATTATTATTATTATTATTATTGTTATTATCATTATCATTATCATTATTATCATTATCATTATCATTATTATTATTATTATTATTATTATTATTATTATTATTATTATTATTATTAAGATGAACGGGATTTGCTAAACTTGTCTGGGTCCAATATAGGCCGTGACGTCACTTCAGAAATCGTCGATTCTTTATTTCTCTGTTTCATAGTACTTCCATACAAACCCGATCATTTTTCCGATTGTTTAAGCTTGATTGTTTAAGCTTGATTGTTTCGGATTTGAATTCAAATACAATGAAACAGTTAAACTAACTAGCGAGAAAAGTTACTGATTCCTGAAGTGACGTCACGGTCTGTTCTGGACCCAGACTTGTCATTTTCGTTGGGCTGGCCGGCGCGGGAACCTTAAAGCTCGATTTTGTGACGAGAATGTCACAGAATCGAAATATTTTTTAAAATACTTTTCTATGCATTCTAGAGAAACCAAAACCGAAAAAAGCGCTGTTCGCCATATAGACAATTAATCGCACCAAAGTAACCATCACTTGAAATCGGCGCGTGCACTTTGTTCTCGGGGATTTCTTACCATTTCACTCACATTCTAAGGTAAGTGTTACCGCAGCGATGATTTCATTGCATTACGTAACATCTGAACCTGAAGGCTGCCTGTGAATTGTGGTGAAGAGATTTGCGTTATTGAACAAGCTTGTTCGGTCAAGATGGCTGGATATGGGCCAAGTTCTTTTTTTTTTTGCGATATTATGAACCGAGACGTAGTCGAGGTCCATGAAAATGCAAAACAGAACGAGGCCAATACCCAGTTATCTTGACCGAATAAGCTTGTTCAATAAAGGATTTTACTATGTGGCCAAAAAATTTCACTTTACTACCGTTTCCCGTAAGACAAAAATGCTTCCATGTCTTCATACCAATTTGCGTTTTAATTTTAATTTGCATTTGTCGGTTTTTGTTGACAAACAAATTTACGAAACTTGTGTATGTTTTCTTTGTTTTGACTTGCCCGTTCGTGTAACCAATCAGAACATCGAATTCGCTTTATCTTGCCCGCTCAGCGAGCCTGGCATATAATAAAAATATGTATACAACAATTAGGTTGGCGTAGCGGTCACCACTCCGCACATGAGCTGAGATTTGTCCATGTCAGTCCGACTCCTAGAGTTTTTCTCCGGGCAGGGCGATTAGTAAGACCGATTTAGTAAGCTGCAGTATATTAATCAGGTCACCATACCACCACCACCACCACCATCATGGTATATTATAAATTATTGAAGAATTATCGGATGAGCGGTCGTGCGACTGAAATTTACCCGCACACGGGAGACGTGGGTAATTAATCGACTCATCCCTGGCCGACACCTTATACCCCTTTAGAAGTGATATGCATTTAGTACAACAATGATTTCTCAACTTGGCCTTTCAACACCCAACACAGGAGATATCACGTATAAGTATATCATTGCAGCTAACGGTGATTGCACCGGCAACTAAAGATAGCCTTACTCGTGCCGGATTTGTAGAATAGACCTAATCCGCTGTCCTCAATGTTTCCAATACAGTCCTTTTGGGAAATGCGGTTCTTTGTTTAAGCTGAACATTCTTTCGTGTCTTTCTCATTACCGCATCTGAAACAAAGAATCTTATTTCCCTAGAGGACTGTTTTTGGAAAACATTGAGGACAGCGGATTAGGTCTATTTCCTTGACTGCTTTCAAGCACAAATGTAATTAAGATAAGATTTGCCATAATAAATACCGTTAGCATGCATTGAGATTTGAAGAATGATTATATATCTTTTTACTTAAGTTTATGAAGCCCCTTACCGACAAAAAACTGTGGAAGGGCAGCAGCATAGAACTTGAAGGTCGCAAAATCTTTTTTGCAAGCAGAGTAAGACATAATCTTCCAGTAGTCATATATTATCAATTGTTTCTTGGTTTAAACTTTTTAGTAATTTTAATATTTCAGCTTATCCTTTCATTATTTGCGCATTAAAATATGAAATACACTTTAAATGAAAAACCTCTTCCTCCCGCTGGCTAGTTTTTTTTACAACTTTCAAACGAACCGGCATTCAATTTTTCCTCCATTCTCGATTGATTTGATGACAGCTATACTCATGGTTTTACGAGGCAACTAACACGTGATAACCGGGTCTACTTGGTAATTTTATCATCGACATCATCATCATCATCATCGTCTCAATTATTGTCACTGCAACATGTATCTACTGCTCATTTTTATTACTCCTAGACCTCACTTCGGTGACTCAGAATATAAGCATGGTTTTAGGATGCAATCAACACGTGATAGCTGCGTCTACTGTTATTCTATCATCATCATCATCGTCACCATCATCATAATCACCATCATCATAATCACCATCATCACAATCAAAATTATAATCGTATCATTATCATATTCATAATCATCTACATCATCATCATAATCACATCCAAATCATCATTATCATCATCAGTATCATCATCATTATCATCATCATCATCATCGTCATCATCATAAGGGGTGG
>JAOCPT020579555.1:0-10582 GCA_026546935.2 Palythoa grandiflora | reverse complement strand
GCACCGAGGGCCACAACTTTACCAGTTGAATTACTGTTACGTGCTACCCTCGTTAAATATAGTCTCTTTACTTTACTCTTTACTTTACAATGAAAGAGATCAAAATAATCAAGAAAAATTTTTGTCTACCCTCAAGACTCAAATTGTTTTAGGAGAAAAGAGTGTTGAAGAACTCATACACTTATCAAAAAGAGTAGGGCTATGATCCCCATGTTATTATCTGTCTGTTTCACTGAGGGAATTTCTGATGTTTCAAATTATATGTGAGCCGCATGAATCGGACTGTCTACAAATACTCAACTGCCCTAGATCTATACTCCTGTAAAGCGCGTTAAGCACCATGTGTAAGCCCTATATCATTAATAATAATAATAATAATAATAATAATAATAATAATAATAATAATAATAATATTCTTCAATAAAAACCGCACACAGAAATAAGAGCAAATTAAGAACAAACTGAGGCAGAAATCGCCAAAAAATTAAGAACAATGAGCCTTGGCAAAATTTAGTTGTTCTTATTAAAAAAGCGTGTATTATGTATTATTCCCCTCAGCTTTGGTCGTATAACTTAGAATTTGGTCCCAAATGACAATGACAAAGGAATGGTTTATTCGTACATATTGTTACATGAAAAATTTTCGAAACAGTTTATAAAAATGTCTAGTACAGACTTTTTACGTTGTTGAAAGTTGAACACCCCGAGGTTTACCCCGATTACATTAGTGAGAAGTAATTTCCCGCAAGTGTTTATGTGACGGTTGTTACAGAAAATGACTGTGCTTTTTTTAAATGTTAACTTTTTGCTCGGCGGCGTGGTTGGCGCAGTGGTAAGATCTCTGCCTTCTAACCACAAGGTCCCGTGTTCAGCTCCCAGCTCAGCCAAGTGTTGAACATTTGTGTGATCTTCTTTTCCGCCAAAGTTGACTCAGCTTTCCATCCTCCCGAGGTTGGTAAAATGAGTACCAGCTTCTACTGAGTGCTAACCTGCGACGGATTAGTGTCCCGTCCAGGGGGAGTCAATGACTCTCATCCTCTTAACACTACATAAACCGGAGATAAGCACCGGCTCCAATGGGCCACTTAGGCTCGTAAAAGGATTTAGCGTTTGGTTGAGGCAACAAAAGAGTTCCCACTTCGTAAGGATGGAAAGCTGAGTCAACTTTGGTAGAAACAATGAACTGTTTACCTCTCCAGCAAAATACAGCTTGTCTTGAATCGTCCTTGCCAGTTCGTCGTACTCCTCACCCGTGCAGCCTATCGGAACATAGGAATACGCCATTTGTGCAAAAGGGTCCCTCTCCCAACGGGTCACAAAATACGCCTCAGGTTTAGGAACATCTTCTTCTGGAAACAACCGGTTCAAAACGCGCATACACTCGTTGACAATCTCTTCTTCCGTCTGACTTTGGGCCTTCCACGCTGCTTCACCGTATAGCATTGTCATTAGGACATTGCAAGACTTCGCGTTGGAGCAATCAGCCTGATAGAAAGACACTTTGTTAAAAATAAACAGGCGTATGCTTTTGAGACAGTTATAATCTATAACCTTTGGCGAAGTAACTATAACATATTAGTACAACTGTAGTCACTATCTATCGCAATGCTGTAATCTGATTGGCTACCGCACTCGCAATCTATCAGGTGTTATATTAATAAAGTTATTCTCCCATTTTGATTGGTTCTCGCCTATAATCTATTAGAGGACAGACGCACGGTTGACGTCATAATTACAAAGTTTTTAATTTTTTATTATATAAAACAAATAGATTCCATGTTTTGTGCGTCTGTTCATTGATAGATCACAGCTGACGTCGAACTGCGGTAAGAACATCATTGATTTTTTTGTTCTTACCACAGTTTGACGTCATCTATTGCTGTTAAGCAGTTGAGGAATTAATGTTTTTAAACTTTGTATAATGGGAATAATTTTAAGCTGTTTCTGAAGATTGCCCAATGTTTCCAGAGATTGCAAAGATTTTTATACATCTGGAGCAATTTTTCGAAAAAATTTTTCGATGATGTAGGCATGGGATAAGTTAGTTATGCAACGCTTTCTCGTGGGATACTGCGGAAAATGCCACTTGTCACTTTTATTTTCTTCGGCCGCAAACTTGATTTTTTCATTGAAAGTCTCCAGCATTTGACAAAGGGCAAAATTAGAATGTTGGTCCTGTGTTGTTGAAAGCTGTTTCGTTAAATAATTCCGTGAATGAGTAAATCCACCCAGCAAAACTTGCCGTGTCTCCGTGGTCAACAACAATCTCTACAATCGCGGTATAAGATCGCCAAATGTCCCCCCAGGGCCTCACATGTTCTTCTGGAAAAAGCTTAATTCGATAACTCTTTCTCTTGATTTTTACATCAATCGAGTGCAAAAACAAGAAAACTCACAAACCTTAGGGCTCAGATCGTAAAATAACCCAAAGAGACCTCGTTCGCTGTTTGACTGAGGAAGATAGCCAAAGAAATCAGCGTCTTTAATCTTCTTCTGCCAGAACTTGCGAGGAAACTTCAGCGCAATCTGTAAACAAAGGAAATGGAATTGTCATCACCAGAAATTCACGACAGTTGATCTTTTTAGAGCCTACAAAACAAGATCCTGATGCGGCCGCTCAACGGACAATGTCCATTCCGAATGGCGACTTGAACGGACAAAACCCTCCATCACTAATCATCTTGACCAGTAAACTCAAGTATCAGAACTATTATTACTCTCGGGTTTCCTGTGGAAACCACGAGAGTCTTAAAAAGGGCTTCTGTTCTCCTGCTATCAGTCGCAAATCGACACTTTTGCTTACGTCACGAATTTTCCTCAGAAGGTCCATAACGTCATTGATATCCTATGGCTAATTGGTTCTCTTAACCAATCAGATCGCATAAACAGTGGAGCTTCTGCTGGCCTCACTGCACTTGGGCTGCTTTCGTCGAGAGAGAACCCGAAGTAGAAGATGGCTATTAAACATGAAAACCTCGAAATAACGAAACATCCTAATCTTTTTGGACTCCTGGTAAAACAAATGAAGTTTTAAGATGTTTATTTACGATCGAGGCCTTATATCCTCTGGAGTTTGCACAGAGTATCGATTGAGATTTGATTCAAAGATCTCTGGACAAGTGAACAAATAACTCGGGTCTTCGATTCTTATGGAAGTCAGTGGTGGCTTTTCGCACTTTTTAACACGGTGAGTATCTTGATGTTCGACTTTTGTTTATCGTGAGACTTTTGGTAGTTTATGTGTGTACCACCTTAGGCTCCCAGGATCATTGAACGAACTCTAGAGCTGATAGCTGTTTTGCAGTTCTTGCATGCAGTCGCTAGTGTAGAGTTCGAAGAGCTCAGTTGAACGCTAAAATGAAAGAACCTATGAAAAATAAACATTTATCATTTTATTTTGGAAAATGCTTCAATCTTGTTCTTTAGTACATGAATAAAGCACTGCTTGCATTTATTTAGGTAGAAATACACTTCTAGGCGAGATTTAAATGGATTGAGTTCACTACTTATTAGCCATGAGTCAAGTACTCGAGCCAGTAGTTTCCCTTATGAAACCTTCTCCTTCGTTCCTTTTGTGCAAAGATGGCGGAGAACTCGATAGATCGAGCGAGTTCCACCTTTCTCCATCCTCTAGTTTTGCCTTTTTCCTCTAAATTCTTGCTTTATTAAGGTTATCATGTGTGACAGGTTCAGCAGGCTTTCCGTGGCTTTGTTTTGAGTGATCTACATTGTTCACCACTTTTTAGAGAGGAAACGCTTGTCATACAAATAAATTCATGCATGGCGACCTGACTTCTTGGACTTCCACACAAAAAGAGGCTGGAACCATGTTTTTTCCTCTGTTTATCTAGTTTTTGTTTCTTTTTTGCTATCAATTGTTTATGATTTTGTTGATGGCCCCCCTATGCCTCTAAGGGGGGCATGTGACCACTAAACTGCACCCCCTTGTCTCAAAACTTTAGCTCTTACTTTAAGCACATTTGGTGAAAGTGTTTTTTTTCGTAGATATCAGTATTTTTACAAACTGACTCATTGACTCATGACTCATTGACTCATCTCTACGGAAATCTCCTGTTTTAAATAATAACAGGAAAACATGGGATAACACCTTGCACACGCTGGCAGTTGATTGTTGTTTTTCAAGGCATGCGCGCCTGCTGATGTCAGTTGTGTGTGTCCTCTAATAACACATGGCTCTCGAGCAATCAGAGTGCACAGATTCATAGTGTTGTTGTATAACCCCTTATACATACTGACCCAAGTTCAACTTCGTGACTGAGAAACAGAGACAATGCCTGTGTTTTGTGGTTTTTGCAATGGTGACTAGGCAAACACTAGCAAAACACACCAAGCTATTATAGAATAAAGACTTTAAATATTCTTATTTAATTCAATATTATTAATTTTTTTTTTACATTTCCAGGGGCCTCAATGGTTGTCAGTGATTAACATGACTGATGGACACCAGGGACCGCACCCTTTGTGCACACAAATTGAGAAATTCAGCTATCTTAGGTGTTCTTTAATAAAATAATTGAATTCCACTTCCTGGAATCACACATTTCCAAACAGCTGTATTTGAACACATGGACTGAAAATTAGACTACAAAATGTTTGAGCTAGAAGTTATCTCTTTGAGTGGTAATGTGTAATTCCCCACCACAGAGGGAATTGTCCATAGGACCTCACCACCTGTCTGGAATTTCCAAAGGAAAAATACAGTATTTGTATGGGGGAAAGTGTCTTAACCCTCTGAAAAATCAAGCAGATTGACCCCCCACCCCTCGAGAATTTCCAATTTCCACCATGGTGGGGGTATGGATTTTGTCTGGAATTAGACAATAATACTTGGGTGTGTAATACTGTCCCTTTAAGGTGATTTTCATACCTTTGGAATACATATTAGCATATTCATTACTAATACACTCTAGTTTCTTTGTTTTCTGTTGTGTTGATTGACAGACAGACGGACAGCAACTTTATTTACTCAAAGGCTCAGGTAGCCCTGTCAGATTCAAAGAATCTGATATCAATTGCCAGTTTGACCATTATTTTTTTGTTCACAAATTTGTGAAAAATGCTGAGGTAAATAGTGCACAGTCATCTAGCTGAGAGGGAATTAGGGCATCAGAGTGTAATATGCTTTAGTTTATTTCACAAGTTAATGAAAAACATTCTAATTTACTATTTTGTTGTCTTTGGGGATGGCCAGTTCTATTGAACCCATTTGGAAACTAGGTAGAAGTTATTTGTTGCACATGTCTGAGACACTTCAAAATTGTAGAAGTTATTTTTTTTATTTGTGGATAAGTTAAATACTAGAGGTATCTTAGACAGTGCTCAAACAAGGAATTGCCAGAAACATTTTTTTCCGACCCTGCAAGGGACAGGCTGTGTGGGAAACAGATGGGACATCGCTTTCATACAGGTCCTTCAGCATTCTCCTAGTGATTTCTCAATCATTTCAGACCAGAAAAGCCTAAGAGTTCACACATTTTTGAAAATTTAGATTTGAAAGCCTCATTTCCATTCCCCTCTCACCCCCTGCCCCCCTCCCCATAACGGCCCTGATCCTGCCAAAGACAAATACAATGATTGTTAACACAACATTCAAATATTTATTTTGCTCAACCAAAATAAAGTGATTTTTTTATGCCTACTGACATTCTACTAGTGAATACTATATGTGCCTCAGACATTTGGCAATGTTCTCCTTTACAATTTTAAGTTTTGTAATCAATATAACTGCTTCCTTTTAATCAAATGAACATAATATTTTTGAAACATTATAAGAGAAGTTTCCTGTACTGTTTTTAGTAGGTTGCTTGCAGGCATTCGGTGGTGTTTTTTAGGCAAAAACCCTCGTTTCTGTTGATCGTAGCCACCATTCTGGATTTCTGTGAATCCATGGCACTCTGAGAGTGCGAAAAAAAAGAAGAGGTGGGGGAGAGCAAAAACCTCCCCCCACCCCTGTTGTTTTTTTGCTCTCCCCCACCCATGCATCAATTTTTTCAATCTCTCTCCCTGTGCTGTGCATTCATAGAAATCATAAATGACGACTGCGATCAACAGAAGCTGTGGATTTTGCCTAAAGCACCACCAAACACCTGCAAGCTGACTATATTTTAGTATAAAAACCATTTCTAGAGTTATTTCTAGAACTAAATCGCATATTAAACGCGTACATTTTGTACGCTGCGATTTGACAAACAATAACTTTAACAACATCAACAACATAACATGTTTCAACGATATCTGCTGATTATAGCCAAAACCGTTGTATAGCGATGCTTCAAAATCAAGAGTCCGATGTTCATTTGGGGAAGTTTTGGCCATCAATCAAAAAATGTCCCTGGAATTCATGCCTGTTCAAGGTTATTTTTAATACTTGCGCTGCTAAAGGGGATGTGAACAAAGGTTTGATGCCTAAAGTATTACATGTACCCGTCATTTTTTTTTTTTTTGGTTGGCAGTGCAGAATTGACAAAACACAACAATTGGATTCTTGGGTTTGGATCATGACAAACAATAACTAAAACAGCATTGCATAATTGAACGATATCTGCTGATTATATAAGGTCTCCTGTTCTGCTTCTAGTATTAAACCATTTCCAGAATCAAATTTCTAGAATACTACACGTGCCTCAGAGATTTGACTATCTTCTTCTCCTTTATAATTTCTAATTCGATCTGCTTTAAGTTAATCAAGGTTTCTTCCATTATTTCAACTGGAAGGACTGCACCCTTTTCAATAGCATAAACACTCATTTCTGAAAGTTGTTCAAACAATGACTGAATAGCACTATGTGAAAGAAAATATCTCCCAATTAATTCGCCTGCACTGGTCTTAATCAAACCATTTCCAGAGCATATTGGTACTAAATCTTCTTTGAGCATAGTTAATTTACATTTTGTACATTTATATGCATTTTTACCTGGCAATTCGGGCAATTTGCACTTGCAATTAATGCAGGTATACATTCGTTGGATGGTTACTGCCATTATCCTGCCATTTACAGTCTCCGTTGCTTCCTCTTTACCATCATCATCCATTCCTTTAATAGCCTCGTTCGCTAATTCCTCTGTAATGACCACATCTTCCTCCTTAATTTCATCCAATGTTGTTGCACGCGTTGAGTTCAAGTTTTTTTTATTAAAGCTGTTAACGACCAGATCGGTAAATGTGTAGCACTTATTAACCACAACGTTGTCAATGTGCTGTTCCCACATGGTGGCTACGATAAATCCCGATGCGTCAGCGATGACGATATCACATTTCTTCAAATCCCTTTGCAATTTTCGGGAGAACAGTGTTTCGGTGTCACATTTTTTTAACACTTTAGCTTTCAATTTTTCAATGTTATGTCCCTCTCCCTTATACTTCACAACTTCTTCTATTGTAGACAGTGGTACTTCTGGGGGAGGCTGCCATTGAAACGATAGGTTTTTGGCTGCAGAGAGCCGACTGCTTTTGCTCAACTTGTATTCGATGTCATCAGAGAATTTCCGTTTGGACGGGCTCACGTTGGTTAAACTAACTGGCAATTTTGCATCTTCCTTCTGCCTAACTTCATCGTGTATTGCAGCATTAAAACACACGACTCTTGTTAACTCTTGGTTTTCTTGTAACTGAAAGTCAAAGAACCGGCTTGCCTTCGGATTTTTTGGCACCTGTATCGACGAAACATAATGTACGAACCCTGAGAGAGACCAAGCTAAAATCGGCTTAATGAATGAGAATCACGCCCAATGTGTCAAAGTTGGCAGGTATAAGGTTAGATTAAATCGAATAGATCATTAAGAAGAGTAAACCCTACTCAGTTTTATTGAGACATTGAAAATGAGAGACAAATTTGCCTTATATTACCTTTTAAACATATAGCTTTCTCTCAGTCTCAGTTGTTTAAGTGCTAATCCCAAAGTAAACACAGAATATGATAGGATGCGTGCACTGAATACACCTACTGATTCACCTGCCATACGCCAGAGCACCCTTACTTTAACTCTATTAAATATTCGCTCACTACCAAAACGCACGATTTGTAACACTGAGAAATTTGTGTCGCACTGGGAATGAGGTGGGATGGGAGAAAGAGAGGAGGGAGGGGGGTTCATATCTAACAAGGGCAAAAAAAAGAAAACTCAAATGGATGCACTGTTACAGTAGCTTAAGGACAGAATCAAGACACAGTATCCAATAGTTATTATTTGCCAAGGACGCAACTCGATCAAGTTCAATTTATTCGACAGTAAATACATTCGAAATTAATACTTTGGACTGGATATGTCATCATATGTTACTTACAAGCCTCAAACCACATATTTAATATGTGCCATAGAACATTGGAAATGAATACTTTGGACTGGATGTGTCATCATGTGAAGCCTCAAGCCGCATATTATTTGCCATGGAACAAGAACTATAACCTCAAACATCGGCTATTGTCAACAAGAGCAACAATATTTTAAGTGTTGATGACTCACAAGTGCGGCATCGAAGGTGATAACATTCCCTTGGCTACTGCAAAAACTAAGCCACTGACAGGAGATATGAGTAATACCCGATACCGTGAACATTTACTATTATTATTGAAGAGTAACAACCAAACCACAAAAAGCCGGAACAGAACTAATGACCTTTACTGGTGTGGTTTTCGCCTTGAGTGCTTGAGGTACTACCTATCACAAATGACATAACGACGTACTTCCAACGATATTGGGGCTGAGTTTCATTAAGGGCAATGGACAATGATGTAAAACAACATCAAGCTCAATCAAGCATCTAAGCAATAAATGTTTCACATTAGAGGAGGATACTGATTCTGTTTGAAATGAGTTGCTCTCCGATACTGTTCAATTTTCAAAATAGACAATCACAATAAGATAAAATAGAGACATTTTTCATTCTTAAAACAAACGAATATGTCCAGTCTACCTTCTGAGATATGATTATTAAAAAAATATATCAAATGTATCAAATTTATCTTGAAGTCGCCATTTATCATTCGTTAACCAAATTTACTAGTGATTGAAATTGTAGTCTTAGCTATAGAAGTTCAGTCATCATATAAAAAATGATAAAAAATAAAAACGACCGTTAGTACCTTACATGGTTGCCCTGCATGAATCAGAATATGAAAATTATGAATACACTACTATAAATCTAACGGCAAGCTATTTCACAAAAGCGGCACTCATATATCCAAAGCTCCGCTTAAGATAGTCAGTGCACTCACTGACCTAACTTGAATTAGTGACCCTTGCTACCCGGTTTATCACTGCATTGCCTCTACTACATACATTTATAGCTCGCAACAGCTCTCATGCCCGTAGGCTGGGGGGGTTCGGGGAGTTCGCACGAACTCCCCCGCTTGGAAAGTTGGTCCATATATTCTCTGTATTTTCGTCAACCTCAAGCTAAAGCAAAATTCCCTTGGGTCCACATTTTTTCTTAGTGAACGAGCCCCCCTCTTCATTTGCATCCAGCACAGTGCATCTTTCATCAGAGTTTGTAGAACTCATTGATGCTTCAACAGTATCCTCCTAGTGTTTTCTCAATCATTTCATTCACACCAGAAAAACCCGAGAGTTCAGTCGCATTTATGCGTCTTGTTCTTTATAAAAATATGTGAGATCCAAAACGTTTATATTTGAGATTCAAAATTTTATATGGGAGAACAAAAGCAGCGAAGGGAAATGAAATGTTTGTGTATTTCAGCTGTATAATTGTCGAACAAAAATTGTTCGTTTCAAAAACATCAAAAACCAGGATTCTGAGCCCCTGATTCTGCTTTGTAGTGAAACTCTTCAAAAGGGATCTATGTCATTTTAGAGCCTTTATTAGCCTTATTGTGTTAAACTTTATACTTTGATCTGAAAACCGGTTGTGCGTCCGCAATTAAGTTTTTGTTTATTTTTGTCCGACCAACCGGATATTATTTTAGGTTTTGCTTGAAAGAAAAGCTCATTATTTTTCAATAACAAAAAATGAGAAAAAATTGCAACTATCCAACTGAATTTAGTCATTTTTATGATGATTTTTTCTTCATATTTATATTTTATTCATATTTTTCCTTTTCTCAGATTGCACATGAATCCATTCAACATTTACTTCATGAACTCATTTGATGTTTTTTTATTACTGCCAAGTGAGAGAAAAATAGAAAAAGTATAACCGGTTAACATCGCTGTCTTTGCTCATGATAAGATTAATCTAATTTTTCCCTGTTTTTTGCGCAAACGAACTACAAGATCGAAAGTATGGTTCACTATCTGGTCAAAATCCAGACCATTACGGCACGCCAGTCGCCTGCAGTTCTACTAAGTGAGTTTAAAAACCAAATAATAAATGTGTGTCTGGCGGATATATATACGTGCGCTTTTTTATAAGAATAACTTTATAAGAACAACGAGGCTCAAATTTGCCAAAATTTAAGAACAATCTAAGCTCAGGCTGATGGCTTGATAACTAGGAAAATTTTTGTGGTAGAAAGTTAATAAAAAATTAGCAATACAACATATAACATAAAACAAAAAAAAAGATTTACTGTAAATGAATGAAGGTAGTTCGCCTCTAAATTCA
>JAOCPT020579499.1:0-10583 GCA_026546935.2 Palythoa grandiflora | reverse complement strand
CCCCCCCCCCCCCCCCCCCCCCCCCCCCCCCCCCCCCCCCCCCCCCCCCCCCCCCCCCCCCCCCCCCCCCCGGGGCATGCAAAACTGGACTGCTCATTCAGACATTCAGACTGAGAATTTACTAAGCCTTAAAACGGTTTTTATGTTTGTGCTTATGGGAGGGGTGGGGGTGGGGTGGCTCTTATTAGATAGGGGGCTCATTCTCGAGCATTTACATTAATAAAAAGTGGTTTTACTTTGAGAAATAATATTATAAATTGCAAATTGAATTCTAAACAAAAATCGGATGATCCACAATCTTTCTGGACAAGTTTGCATAATGCTCATCCAGTTTTGAAAAAATTACTCATACCTGCTAACTCTGAATTTTAATTGAGGTTCTGCAATGTTTCAGGAACTGTGTCTATGGTGTAATTTGAGTTATTATAGAAAAACAATTTGAGCTTTGGACTGACAAATCAAAACTGACAGAAGATCCTATGCTTGTTCATTGTTCCTTATATTAAGGGAAGCCTCACATATCAATTTTGCCCACAAGAAACATCAATTTTATATTTGGGGGTGTGATGGGTTGGTGGCTCTGACATTTCTCTGTGGTCAACTTGTCGAGGGAAAATTCGATATTTTGTTTTGAAAAAGACTACATTGTGTTTACTTATGATCCTGACAGCAGTTAAAGGCAGCGGTATAGTGCACGCAGCTCAGATGTAACTTTTCTCCAGCATGACTTGTATGTTTTGTTGCTTATTGCATTTGGTTATAAGTTATACAATTACTGTTTTTTTTAATTCGAAGACTTGCAGAAGTTTGAGCAGAATCCAATTTTTAAAGAAGCATTTACTGATAAAACTGACTTTGACGGCAACTTTATCTAAAACCTTTTAGATAAAATCGTAGAAGATATTCTCTGTTATAAACCTTAAAGATGTTTACAGTGTTTTCAGTCAAGCACAAAAATATCAATAAATATTTATTTTTGTTGATTCTAAGAGGGTGGGGGGATAATAATAATATTTATTAAAAAATGAGATTAGTAGCCAGGCTAAATTACACTCATACAATATAAAATCTTGAGAGAAACATAAAATTGACGTTTCTTGTGGGCAAAAATTGATATGTGAGTTTTCCCCCCTAAGGAATTACAATGATGAAAAACTGTTAGCAAAGCTCAATGGTAATCAAAATTAAAAAAACCCTACCCTAAGGACTGAATTTTGCCCGAACAATGCCAGTTTCAAATAATTTAACCAATATTTTCTATCTTTCAAAATCTATCTCCAAATGCTTCAAGCGTGAGAGTATTACTCAGTGTTTTTTAAACATATGCCGAAAGATTTATTTAAATATTGTTATATAACTGATAGTATAAATTCTTTTTCTATTTTTTCTCCTATTTTAAAGTTGTATTAAATCTTTAGCAATACTGTACCTGTGCATCAAATGGATCACGTGAATAAAGCAAGCCCATACTAATAGTGCATCCTCTGGAGTTTGAACTTGCAATAGTTTTTTAGTAATTCCTCGCATCCCATCCTCCCTTTTCAAAACAAAATAATAAAGACAACAAGATTTGTTTTTAGTTGACATTACTTAATGTATTATTTTTAGTTCAGATTTATTGTAATTATTTTTAATTGTTTTAGCATTGGCATGATGTCCTAATGGACTTTGCAGACTACATGATATTTAGATTTTAGGTTAAAAGAAAAGGCAGAATAATTATGCTGTGAGAAATAGATTTGTTATTGTTTTTGACACTCTCAAATTTGATCTTTATGTGGGAAGTTTCTGTTTTCATCTTGTCTGGTTCTGACTTAGGACTTCAGTAATTGCTTTTGATTTGCACATAATGCTTAACTTCCTATAGATGGTTTTCACACAATTCCCAGAGATGCCAAAGACAAAAGACGGAGCGACCATGTTGGCGTTCTAAACAAAAGAAACCATCAAAAAGTTTTTGTTGAATGTCCACCAATATGGCCACTACACCAAAGTGCCCACAGTCAGTAACTCTGAAACTATTAAAGATATTGAAGCCAAATTTAACAACAACAACAAAAACAACAACAACAATAATTTATTAGTATTTGAATTTGATTATTTACATTTGAGTATTTATTTGAAACATATTTGAAACATATTCGACTCCTGGTAACTCGAACCTTGAGGGGAAATAGAAAAAGGTTCGACTTATCGGGAGTTCGAGTTACCGGGAGTGGAGAACAAATGACTGGAAATAAGGAAAAACGATAATTCTGTACACTTCTATTCATACAATGTACATTTTAATTTACAGTAATTTAATTGAATTACTGTATGTATGTAATGAAATGTTTCTATCACTTTTTCCAGGAGCCCATGAATAGGAGCCTACATAGGCAGTATATTCTCGAGTCAACCTTTGCATCCCTCGTTCTATTTTAAGAAGTACGTTTTCGGAATGAGGCTCAATTCAATTTAAAATTTCACACATTTTTCACCAGTGCGAAGAGTTTCACACATCAGTTTCACATGCATTTCATCACACGTGTTTCACACAAATGTATTCTGATTGGACATTCTGAACAGTGTCTTGAAAAAACGTGGCTCGAGTTATCGAGGGTAAAATTATGATACACAATGACCTGAAGGGAAATGGAAATTGGTTCGAGTTAGCGGGAGGTTCGAAATATCGAGGGTTCGAATTACCGAGGGTAAAACTACCATAAATCCACAGGAAATCAATGTTGGTTCAAGTAAGGGCGAGGTTCGAGTTAGCGAGGGTTCGAATTATCGGGAGTCGACTGTAGCTAGAAAAGCATGATTATTCTTTGTTTTATATTCTCAGTGGAGTCTGCCACATTCCTTTGCCAAACATAATAGTCAGAATAGCATTATTTGTACCATATGATCACTTACTGCAAAAGGCCTATTAGAAAATAATAATACAATTAATTTGGTGTCTTCTAATTGGAGCATTACATTCTTATGAAGTCACTATGATGTCATAAATAAGAAAACCCTGGTTTTTTCATCAATCAACTCTTTAAAATCTTAGAAAAAATTCTTGTACATTTTCTCATAGAAGTAAAACACATAATTAGACCTCACAAGTTCTCTTGCGACTGGTAAAACATCAAATGAATTTTTAAAAATCTCAATTTTGGCTATCTCACATAGACAAATCTTAATTTCACTGAAAGGTTTTGAGGGGAGCAAATGCTAAAAGAAATTCGAATTCAAAAGTATATATGTTTTT
Source organism: Palythoa grandiflora (assembly GCA_026546935.2). Lineage (NCBI taxonomy): Eukaryota > Metazoa > Cnidaria > Anthozoa > Zoantharia > Sphenopidae > Palythoa > Palythoa grandiflora. The sequence continues at coordinate 7,345 of JAOCPT020579499.1, read as the reverse complement.
ATTAGCAATAATTTCATTGTCAACAAACATGACAATAAAGCGCAGCAGTGGTTATCTCAAGATATGATTACGTCACATAGCCGCCATTTTGGATTTTTCAAAAGGTATTATGCAAAAGGCATTAGATCAGCAATTGTCACTAAAGCTGGATACCGTAGCTCTCCAAATAAAAAATGTACTTTGGGGCTAAGAAAGTTGATTTGAGTAACTAGTTGTAATTTTATTTTAAAAAAATCTGAAGGAGTCAAAATTTCTCAAAACATATCTTCCAAAAACCCGTTAACGTGGCAACAGAATACCTAATCATAAAATTTTAAGTACTATATACCTGTTTTTCAATAAATTTTAGGAAAAGTCAGTGAATTTGATGGCAATTAGAAAAACGCTAAAGAAGTTATGGTTGTTTGAAATTTCTGCCATCCCCCTGTCGGAATAGGGTAAAAATATTACCCCGTGTGCTGAATTTCGTGATATCTGCAATTTACAATAATTCAATTACTAAAAGTCAAACTTCCGACTAGATCTGAAGTTAATTATTAATATTGATTATTCAGCGTTCATTATACCTAATTTCTTAGCTATAGCAACCCACTTCGGAATCTTTAGAATACTATTGTCGAATAGCCCGTGAGGGAACAGTAATAAAGCATCTAATAACTGATTTTTATTTTTAAATTAATGAAAATATATAGTACTTGCTAAGTGAGGTGGTGTCTGGGTATTGCTGTTTTTTCTAGATGGAGACACTGACGTCTAAGGCTTTCTATGCTTTAACTACCCCTGAGCCAGTTTCTGGGATGAGTGTTCTTCAGGCTGTTGTAATTGAAGGTGACGTGAGGACAACGAAAGATATCCTCTATTTCAGTCCAGGTGTGATTGATGTCTTAATCTCTCTGACTGTACCAGTGACGAATTCATCAGTTTCGAAGTTCAGAGGAAAAACTCTTGAGGAGATATTAAAAGTGCTTGATACACCGCCTCACAAAAACATCCAGGAATTATTAAGACAGCACTGTGGAGATTTCCAAGAAAGATCTCTGATTCATTTGGCCGCACGACAAGGAAATGTCCACCAAATCCTTAGGCTGATTGCTAATGGCGCTGATATCATCAGACCTTCCCTTGAACAAGGTGAGGAATATGCAACAGTTCTTAACTGTGCCGCAGAGCGGAACTCCATTGACGTTATTGAAGAATTGTTGCGACATGGGGCATCACTCCAGGCGAAAGACTACAGAGGTTTCAACGCAATTCACTTTGCAGCCAGAGCAGGACGTACAGAGACAGTTATGCTCATGCTTGATAGAGACATTAGTCTGAGGGACGCCGTTGGCCAGGGCTACACCCCTTTACACCTTGCAGCGTGGGGAGGTCACATTGGTAGGTATTTAGCTTTCGCGTTCATTTTTCTTACAAAAAGTAATTAACATCCACATTGATCACTTTCCCGTTATGAGAATACTTTTGTGCTTTTTTTGCGACAAGATATCCTTCCTCCTTCAAAATAACGGACTGAGGTTTTGTTTAATCACGGTTATTTCACAACCACAATGCGCTACTTGACATAAAGCATTAAATCATTTAGTGTTTTGTGTCAAGTAGCGCGTTAAGCAATAAAAGCAAATTTTGAATTTGACTCGAGTCGGGGTCTGAGTCAGGGTCTGAGGTGGGGTCTACCCAACCCTTCCCCGTGACACAAAGACAAGACAAGACCACAGTGGCTTCCTATACTGCGTAGGTATATAGGATTTTTATCAAAAAGCTTAAATCTAATTTCATAAATACTATATGGAATATATTAAAATGAAGGACTTATGTGAGAGTAGTTTCGCAATGTTTTACATTCACTTATAAATTTTGTAACTTTTGGTACTCTGTCATTGGTCAGACTTATCAGGTTTTTAAATAAAGCTTTTCCTGATGATGCAAGGTTACATTTCTAGATGACTTTCTATTTCGAAAGAACTATTTAGCCAGGTTAACGTAAAAGGAAAGGTATTTTGATCTCGTCCTTATAATATAATATATCCATTTTCTATTTCTAAATTTTGATCGCTTATTCTCAATCGAGTAAAATGAATCCTGTGCTTTACGACTATCGCGTTATTCAGGTAACTTTCGTATTTTTACCCTCCCTCAGAGTACAAGTTTGTGGATAGTGGCTTCGACGCTCAGTAGATATTCTGTCACTATCCACCTCAATTGAAATAGAATAAGTGTTAATTTTGTTCTTTCCATCCAATAGAAACAGTTGAATTACTCATTTCTCAAGGCGCTGATGTTAACATTGGAAGGCAGCACGAATCGTACGATGGCATCATTTACGATGTTTACCGTGAGAGTGACTTCTGTGCAGGGATTGTTGGAGATATTGGCGATCTGACACTGACGGACGTGGGAACGACTCCAATCATGCTTGCAGCTGCAGGGGGCCATTTGGAAACATTTGAATTTCTAAAGCACAAAGGAGGTCGTATAGACCAGGCACTTCTTATACCAGCCGTAAAGGGTGGTAATCTGATATTACTGAAGGAACTTGTCTGTGAAGGATTTGATGTTAAGGCACGTAGTTGTAGAGGTTAATCTCTTCTTCACTACGCTTGTACTGCCGAGGTAGCGGATTACTTAATACAGCTTGGCCTCGATGTAAATGTAAGGGATGAGGATGAAGAAACGCCTCTTCACTCTGCTGCCAGTAAAGGTAATGTCATGGTAGCAAATGTGCTCATAAATTATGGTTGTGATGTAACTGCCACAATATGGAGCGGGTTCTCAGCGTTGGCACTAGCGGTGTCTAAAAACAATCCAGACCCCAAAGTTGTGTCATATTTCGCAGAGAAATGGAAGCAGTCTGGAAAAGATAATGCTACTGAATCATCACCCTTTTTCTTTGCCGATAGATTTGGACCAGAGGTTGCAAAAATCCTTTTGGACTGTGGATTTGATGTAAACAAAAAACACTGTAATATGTCACCCCTACACAGAGCGGCAAAAGGTAATCCCGAGACCTTTAGAGTTCTTTTGGAGCATGGTGCTGATATACATTTAAAAGATAGCAACGGTTATGAACCTTGTCATATTGCTGCCATGCAAGGAAACCTAAAGGCCATGCAACTCCTCTTGAACAAAGATCCTGGTTCAGTTCAGGCAGTTGATAGCCGAGGACGAACCGCCCTGCACTGGGCTGTTGAGGATAGTTTTCCGAATATCCGTACGGACAATTGCGAATGCGTTCAGCTTCTCTTACGTCGTGGAAGTGATTTGTTGGCTAAGGACATCAACGCTAACACACCACTTCACAAAGCAAGTGCAAGAATTTCTGAAATACTTCTAAAATATGCCGTAATAGTACAGAAGGATATCACAGTTGCAGTTAACAAGGAAGGTTTCACCGCATTGCATGAGGCAGCTCAACGCTTTATCCCCAGTGAGAAAGTTGAATTGTTGTTGAAGAGCGGATTCGCGATTGACGCTATTGACCATAAAGGAAGGACTCCGTTACATCTGGCGGTTAAAAACTGGGAAAGTGATTCATTCAATGTCCTGTTAGAGAACGGTGCTGATGAAACGAAAGTAGACAACGATGGAAATACCTTGCTTCATAGTGCAGCTGATACAGGATGCCCAGGAGATGTCAATGTGATGGAGAAATTGTTTTTTCGTGGGTTTAAGGACGTTAACTCTCGCAATGCAGAAGGAAAAACTCCATTGCATTTTTGCTGTGCTGGTGGAGGATATGAGAAGGCCAGGTTTTTACTGGAGAATGGTGCAGATGTAAATGCTGTGGACAATACTGGTTATACTGCTTTGCACTTGGCAGCTGGCCAACCTTTCCTGGAAGTTTTGGAGATACTGATTGAAAATGGAGCGTGTATCAACGGCACTGATAATTATGGAAACACTCCACTACATATTGCTGCCTATGGACATATGTTTGTTTACTCTCGGTTGATCGAACTTGGTGCTGATGCGACCATTGTAAATATGAAGGGCGAGACTCCAGACGACATTGTTCAACGGACAACAGGCCAGGACAACTGAAACGAGCTGAATGTTTTGGCGACCGAGGAACAGATGTTCAAAAGCTGGTAACCACTAACCCAGGGTTAGATTTTTAATCCACGTTCCTGTTTGCAACCTTATAGACTGATTTGAGCTGTAATTTAATGATTATAATTATTTTCCTTGAAAAATCTGAAGTGTTTTATAAAGAACCGTAAATCTTTATTTAGAAAAGAAATTGCTTCTTGGATTATAGCTTAACCCAGGATTAAAGTTAACCTTTGAACAACCCTACTGTGGATGATAGAGCCAGGCTTAACTACGAGCATGCTCTGCGGTTCATTTTGTTTTCTTTGTAGAGGAACTCCAAAAATAAAAATAGAAACTCTCAATGTTGCAAAACTGAAATGTCCGGAAGTTCCAACAAAATAACAAGCCAATGAGTAAATGGACTTTGTTAATTAGATTGAATGGACAATATCCAGTTTTTTACCACATCACATAATTTCGTGGTTCTCAAAAACACGAGCTCGACACAGGTTCTCTTAGGATAATCCTTGGATTTTTATAACGGCATCGCCATTATTCCGGAAACCGAGGTATACGGAGTAGAAGGTAAAGATCAAGTAAACTTAATTAACGTCGGTAGTTCTGTCAGCTGTTGCAACTGGTATATGTGTTGCAACAACAGTTGATAAGTGTGTGTGTATAAAATACTGTGTAGAGCAGTTGTACTGAGATAATTTACAGTTGGATTAAGGTTACTGAACAGGTTGAAATGTGAAAAGAACCTGAAAATTGAAAAAGATCTTTCAGATAATTTTTTTTTTTCAATAGCTAATTTTGTTCGCGAGTTATTGCAAAATGAAAGCTTTTACCGGACGTCTGGAAACTATACGGTTCATTGCTCAAACGCTGTTTTCTCGGTTCCAGTTCTTACAAAAATGAGGGTTGTAAAAAATATCAATGCTTGCTGAATGTTTGTTATTTTGCCACAAAATTTGGCACAACTATAGAGAAATGCTTAAAGAACAAAACCGTATCGGCGAATTTGAAAAGAAGTCCTGGTTAATTTTTTATTAATCGATTTCTGCAAATTTCGGTTAAAAATATTTGAAATTTTCTAGAAACAAATATAAAAAATGATGGGCTTTAAAAAACAAAAATCGCCGACACGGTTTTGATCGGCACACTTTGACGAAGTTAAAAAGGTGACAAACAGCGGAAGTTAAGATCTGAGCTGCTGTTCAAAATTGAAATCGAAAGTAGCGCGTCAATTCGTCCTTACGCTAACAAATATGTCAATAAATTTAAATATTCATTTAGAGAATTGTTTAAGCTTTCCAGTGATATATAGGTTTATATGTCTGTGATAAATATCAAGCGAGATATCGTATGAAAACTGGAAACACCGCTCAAGGTGTTCAGTAACCTTAAATGGAAAAGCAATAGATAAAAATAGTTCTCGTCGGGACTTTGCGAATGTGGTGTCAAGGCTGCGACGCATTTCGGAAGTTAAACTTTGTTGGTTCAAGAAATCTGGGCACTAGCGATGAACATTAGCCAATGAAGATTTAGGCCATATATGGTTAGGACGTATTCACAATACTTAATATTCACAGAACTGATACCAGTGGATCAAACTCGTTATACCTCAAAAGGACCTAATTGATATTCTAACCCTAAACCTCGGGCATTTTGAAAACATAGGGTTTAGGGTTAGAGTTAGAATATTAATGTGTCATTTTGAGTATTATAAACGAGTCCTAATCCAAATATAAAGTATCTGCATTTGTGACGTTTTATTGATTATGATTTACAAAACATTTTTCAGGATCAGGCTTATACTAATTTCACAGAATATGATAACGTTGGTTTTGTTTGTTCCCATCCTTCAAATGAACTTCCTTAATTTTCTATATCCTGTTGTGATTCGCTAACCAGGCTAGTACATCCCTACAAAAGCCGCAATGTCGAAGCCCAATATGTTGTACGAATTTAAGTGAAGTTTTTGCGTATTTTTCGGCTCTGGCCTCAGATTGGGAGGACAACATTCGAAAGCATAAACTTGACGTAGAAAAAGAAAATGTTAAAGAATGTCACCAGAATCCATGTTCAGCTGACAAATGTAAAAAACATAACACGAAAATGATTCCAAAGAACATCGTAACCTATAATATCCTGTTGTCATACGTATGTTTTATATTTCGGCTTGAGGTTAAACCATTCTCAAAACTGGTAAATTTATGCAACAAGTGGCTAATATATATATACTTGTAGCTGTCGCCATAACAATAAGTTTTTGTTAAAAAGCATGTAAAACAACGTATATATTCTGCACAACATCACAATTTGTATAAGATCCCGAAGAGTGGGTAAAACCACGAAACAAATTTGTAGATCGCAAATTACTCGTCTATTTATTATTTCTATATATATATATTTATTATTTCTATATATATATATATAAGAAAAATACAGAGGCAAAAATTAGTAGTATTTTTCTTATCAGGCAGGCAAAAATTAGTAGTATTTTTCTTATCTTATCGCTCTACCTATAATGGTAGTGAGCACTCTTTACGTTCATGATATATTATATATAATACACGTGTATAAGCTGCATAATGTTTGTTTATATTTATCAATAATAGAAGTATCTACAGTACACATTTAAGAAAACAATTTTTTTATGAATTTCACAAACAACTAGAACAAAACTAATGCCTTCACTAGTTACATTAAATATGTAGTAGATATTGTTGTTACAAACAAAATTCAACTTTTGCAACAAAACTAATAAACAGCCTGAATATGGCAGCTAGTCCTAATCTTTATTTCTTATTATTGCTTATAAAATGCAAATTCTATATGACTAGTTCGGTAAGTCATGTGAACACATCTATATTTTTATAACATAAATCCATTTGAATTATTTACCCAAATACATTTGCACAGGAAGCAGAACTCGGCATTGACTCCACGTCCACGAATTGCAAATTCTTCATCATTTTTCTTTTGCAAAAGAGCATAAGAAGGGCTTTATAATCAAAGGTCACTGGCGAAAAAAATGTTTAGTTCTGTTAATAATGACTAAAAGTGATATGTGATTTTATACTATACGATAGATACAAACAAAAAGTTACTTTTTCTTGGGGACTATCTATAATTAAACCTAATGTTAAAATCAACACCTACTTTGCATCGAAAATGACTGGTTATATAAACATTTAGTTCAGTAAGATTACACCATAATTGCATTTCATTACATGTTAAGAAGAAACAAAATTAAGGCCTACCAGTAAATTTGATTCTGTAATGTCTGCCATCCACGGTAATACCCCCT
>JAOCPT020579442.1:0-10584 GCA_026546935.2 Palythoa grandiflora | reverse complement strand
GGCGGCGTTTATTAATATTTTGGCTTTCAGGTGCGGCGTTTATTCGAGGGCGGCGTTTATTCGAGTAAATACGGTAACTCCTTCACCTCCGACAAAGTTACTTACTGTTTCTTTTAGAAAATAACTACAAAACATAATTCTTTTAGAAAATAACTACAAAACATAATTCATCAGTCTTCTTACTACTAACCGCAACGGTATAAAAGATTCATCTGTCTAATATCTGTTTCTGATGGCTTGTGATTTCCCAATTTCATCTGGAGTAAAAACAATTAAATATTATTTTTTGCATGTTTCACTTAACTGACAAACAGTACTGAAATTAAGGCAAGCAGATAATCGAAACTGACTACCGTCATCATTAACATCAGTTTTTAACATCATTACTCTGTGACATATGGCAATGTTTTTATCTGAATTCATTACTATAATTTTGCCTGCATTTGTGTTTGCGTTCACATCTGACTGCGACTGTGTTTGCGTTCACATCTATGACTGCGACTGTGTTTGCATTCACATCTATGACTGCGACTTTGTTTACATTCCCATCTATGACTACGTCTGTGTTTACATTCCCATCTATGACTGCGTCTGTGTTTATATTCCCATCTATGACTGCGTCTGTGTCTGCTTCACATATATGACTGCGACTGTGTCTGCATTTCCATCGTTGACTGCGTCTGTGTCTGCTTCACAACTATGACTGCGACTGTGCCTGTATTTCCATCGTTGACTGCGATTGTATCTGTTTTAACATCTGTAACTGCGACTGCGTATGAGTTCACATCAATGATTTACGTGTATGACACTTTCTATGTCTACGTTCACGTTTGTGACTTTGTCTGTGTCTGCTTCTGTGTTTATGAGCGTCAGCGTCTATGTCCATGTCTATGTCTATATTTGTCTACTTCTTCAATTATGTTAAGCAGGATCACACAAAATACCTGAGGCTGCTGCTTGGCTTCAATAGTGGGCTGACCGTTCTTGGTGAAAGCATGTCGAGTGTAATGCATAATGGATTTGTAGTCATAATCAGTACTAAGCGAGTTGATCACTGACGAACTGAACTTCTTAAAGTTAACTTCCATTCCTGTTTTTTGAAGTACGAAAAATCAATGATTGGTGACTAAATTGTTACTGATGATAAAAAAGACACATTATTATATGACTGTGAACTTTCTTGTACTTTGATTGGCTGATACACAGTCTGCCAAAATGCGAATTCGGACCACAGGCCGTATACGCGCATATACAGACCGCTTCCCGGATGTTGTGGGTTATACCGGAACGAGATTCCATTTTCTTTTGTTGGGGAATAATTTCATTGCACTTTTCTATAGATAACCGGCCTTATGAACGATACTTGGAAAACATTTTCCTGTTACGGTATGACCGTTGGAAATGAACGCAAGTAAGAAAACAGTAATATAACAAACGATAAATTAAAACAGCGCTATAGAAATAAGTTATCATCATCATCATCATCATCATCATCATCATCATCATCATCGTCATTGTTATCGTCATCGTCATCATTATCATCGTCTTTATCATTATCATTATTACTATTATTATTATTATTATTATTATTATTATTATTATTATTATTATCATTAGTAGTAGTAGTAGTAGTAGTAGTAGTAGTAGTAGTAGTAGTAGTAGTAGTAGTATTACTATCACCATTACTATTAATATTATTATCTTTAGCAACAATCGTACATCTTCTAAATCGCCCAATCAATCATGATCATCTCTTATTAACCTCAAAAAGCTATTGTAGAACAAAAATAAGTAATGGTAATATAGGACTGAGGAAGTCCAATTCGGTCTGTTATCATTACTCTTGATTAACAAAATCAATTTTTATAATCACAAGTTATGCTAACAGACAGAATTGGACGAAGACGAAGTCCTATTACCAATTAATTATAATAAAGACAATTTCTGAAAACTGTAGACTGTTTTCTGAGTGCTGAGAGATATTAATGACTATCAATGTTGTACAAAGAATTTAATATGTTGGAGGTGAAATTCTTCATATTGTTTGTCTCAGTTTTCAGTGGTATTTGCTTCTATTCATACTATTGTTTCTTGTTGCTGATTGGTCAGAAATCCTGAAGCCCAGATTGTGATTGGTTCATTCAACTGGTCCGATAACCAGATAACAGGTAGTCGGTAACAGGTAGCCAATAACAGAATTTGTCACCGGATTTTTTCCAAGAAGATTAGGGGAAAATAGGGTTCAGAATGAGCCAAGTAATCAGATTTGAGGAAATTGTAATTATTATAAAAATAGCCCTTATTGAAAGCTTTCAGTGCAGGAAACCAATCCGAGTTAAAAAAAGAATAGTGAACGCATCGGGACCAATTTCTCAAAACCCGCCGGTTAGTGCTAACGGAGGCCGATTAATTTTTTAATCCATGTTCCTGTTTCTTACCTTCTATAAATTTATGTAGATGTTTTGAGCTAGATATATTTCGATGGCATGATTGCTTTTATTGATTAAATCTGTATTTTGTAAGCATCTAAAAGCTTTGCTTATGAAAGAAACTGTTGTCGAAATTTGTCTTAACCCAGGGTTAAGTTAATCGGGATTTCGAGGAAGTGATCCCTCAGGTTGAAATTAAGAGCTTCTGAGATAATGCTTAGATTTTGGGCAAACCTCAGCCTGGGAACTTTTCTAAAGTTTCTTTTTATAAAATTTAATACCAAGATGTGCTTTGCTTTAAAACTATAATTTAGACTATTTCAAAACTAGAGAGCTGGTTTCTAGTTGAACGTTGCTGTTGTTCCTTTGAGAGTAAATTTAGTCGGAAAATACGAGTTGTTACTATAGTACCACCTTTTGTAGCCATTAACGTTGGTTTTTATTTGTTCTAGCTCGCTTTTACATTTCCTTTGTGTCTGAATAGTCTAAAAGAAGAACCGTTTTGAATGTCATTTTTCCAAAGGAATTGGTGATACATTTTTGCATTTTTTTGTTACATATAATTTAAATGTCAATGCCAGTGTTGTGGTTGGGACGTATTGCAGGTACACCAGGGAACTCGCAAGATTAATCTAGTGTCTTGGTACTTTTTCATTTTTGTTGCTCTTATTTTCTTTTATTCATTTCTTATATTTTGGTTCTAACAAGGTTGTCTCAATGAGAAACACTGCACGGAATCGCGAGAAGATGGAAGCAAACTTACAATTAGTCTTCCTGTAACTACCATCTTTAGACTGCATGACTTTATGGAGTAATGATATAAAGAAGAGTTTACGTAGGCGGAACTCATAGATACCACAAGCAATGTTTCTAAGCTAATATGTTATCAACGAGAAAAACCTAAACTAGAACCGGTTCTTGGTGCAGAAAGAGTTTTATTTCTTTTACAGCAGAGATCATCCTTTTTGTTTGTGGAAAATTTTTCTCAATTAATTTTACGTGTTCTGAAGCAAGCTAGTTAAACCTAAATCCATTTACGAGTCTAAGTGGCCAATTGGAGCTGTTTTTTTCTACAGTTTCGGTAGTGCTAATCAAATGAGAGTCATTGAGTCCCCCTGGAGGGGACATTCATCCAGACCAAGCTTCTTATCTATCTTCTAAATGTGTGGGGAGAGAGATGATTTTCAGTACAGCAGTTTCTTGTGCAAAGAGGTTTAACTAAGCTTCTAAAAACAGAATGCATGAAAAAGCCCATATTCGAAATTAAAACACTTCTTAAAAATGCTTGATTTTTTTCAAATTTAGGAAATTTATCCAGAGATTTTGAATTTGAAATGCATGCATGTTTAAAAGCTATTCATCCGCGAGAAAGAACTAAAGTGGAATCGGTTCTTAGCACGGTTGCAGATGTAGAAAGAGTTTCGTTTCTTTTAGATCATCTTTTTTGTTTGTGGGAAATTTCTTTCACTTAAGTGTTTTGAAGCAAGTTACTTATTTATCAGTTAAATGTGTTAAAAAAAGGGAAATGGTTTGCAGTAGTAGTTTGTTCGCCGCGAGTTTGTTCCGCCGCGAGGCGTGTCACTGGAGGAGCCGATCTTCCTTTTGCAATATGGCTACGTGGCATTTTTAACCTTGTGGTTATTTCTCGTAGCCATATACCATCAACATTTTTGTATTCTCTATGTAAAAAGTTATGTAAGTATGGTAAATAAATCGATTGTTGTTGTTGTTGTTGTTGTTGTTGTTGTAAACGAACGCTAAGTAAAATGAACATGTTTCGTCGTAAGGATGAATCAAACGAGCACCAAATAAAATGAAAGCCAACAAAAAAACATTGTAACTTACTGGTTCTCCTCGTTTCCTAGGCCCAGTCTCCCATCAGCTCCACAGCCCCAAGTGAACACCAACCCGTCACTACAGGACACGGCCACGTGATGCGGGCCGCACGAGACGGCAGTGACGTCAAAACTCAAAAGTCCTTCAATAAGCTTAGGTTTGGAGTCACTAGAGCAGTCACCATGTCCCAAACAACCATGATCACCTGACCCGCAGGTCATTACAATTCCATTATCAGTCACAAATACACTGAACTTGTCTCCACAACAAACCCTGCAATGTCACAAGTAGACGGTATGGTCAAGCACGTTCTGTTGCTTGAGAAACTACTAATTTGCTGAGAAAATGAATTAGAATTCCAATTTATATTGACTTAGTAAAAACCATTACATTTCCCTCTGCTATAAACATTGTCTTCATAATGCTCTGTATTTTTTTACTTTTTTGGATATATCTATTTCTACTATTATCATTACTATCATTATCATTATTACCATTGTTACGATTATTTCTAATTTCTTATAATTCTTTGTTTGTGCTGAATAAAAAACAATATTAATCCACGTGGCGTTCTGGCAGCTTTGCGTGTATAGCCCGTATATTGTTGCTAGAGGCAGCCGGCACCTTCCTATCTTATCAGTAAATTTGTTATGTGTAGATTGCTTCAACTGAAAGGTGAATAAACTATTGTTGTTGTTCACCACCGCTTAACTGTTAAACAAAATGGTTCTCTTCCTGAATTAATGCTATGTGCTACAAGACCAATGACATAGGCTTTCAGGTCTAAAATAGAAAGTTCTTCATACTAATAGCAATAGTAATAATAATAATAATGATAATCATAACAATAATTATAACAACATAATAACAACAGCAACAGTTGTTTGGCATAATAATCTAACTAATATAAACTTCTTGAGGGTATGTAGTTATATATGAACCAATGAGTATAAAATGAACCGCCTTGTTTTGTAACTAAATGTAATTTAGTTTAATTTATAGTTAAATTAGATTCTTTCATATATATACTGTTCATTGAGATATAAAAATAGAAACAACTTCACGATGCTCAGTAAAATGCGCAACATTTTTATTGTTGCTTTTTCATAAACCTGAGTTGATAACTACTCTTCATTCTAAAGCTAATAGCAAATCTAGTAGCAGCATTATAAATCGCTGACCCTTATCGTAACCCATATCCACAAAAGCTTATATCAGCTTTTCCAAACTGGAAAAACTTGGATTGACAAGCCCCTCAAAACCATTATTTGTCAAATTCTTACCACTTAACCACCCAATGTCCATTGTTGATGAACTTCAACCCTCCCCCTAAACCAGGCTATTCTTACCACTAGGGTAGCCCCTATTGGATTATACTACTCAAGTAAACACTTTACCCAACTTGCCAGTCTCTAATACCTTGTAAAGTGTAAGTACAACGCTTGTGGGATGTGGCTACGAATATAAACTCATAGGTTCAACACATGCATATCAATGGTAACTTGCTGCCACTATATTAGGCACTATGGCCACATAATACCTTGTAATAGATTTTCCCTTCAAACCATCGACCAATGTTGGCCTCTTTCTTGAGGTGAAGTCTCCAAATCCCAACTGACCCTTACTGTTATCACCCCAAGTGTACACTGCACGCTCCAGTGTTACCACGGCAACATGAGATACACCCACAGCCACCTTAAAAGCATGTTACAGTCAAGTTAAAGAGATATTAAAAAAGCGTAACAAGATTATTTTGAGCAGAATTTCTCTTATTTACAAATCTGATAACGTTTTAAAAATTTCTTTTCATAAATTACCAGGAATATTTCAATCATACCTCTCCCAGCTGCACTTTATTTGGAATTTCTATCGGGTACAAGCTCATGGAAATCATGTCCAGATAGAAAAGTAAAGACCTATAAGAATTAAAAAAACAATAATGCACCAATCTTTCATAATTCTTTCTTTTCAGAGTTTTAGTACATCTTTTTAGCTATCCTTTCTTCGCTATTTGTTTTCATACACAAAAATTTGGAATCACACAGATATCTCGTTTCCCGTGGAAAGGCTCATCCACGAATTTATATTATAATATCGCCGATCGTTAAAATTTCTCTCTATTTGCACGTGTAAAAATCTCTCTGTGGATCTGATCATCTTCGGTAAGTTTATTCATAACAGACTAATGGCAGGTACAGATCTGACAGGGCCACTGTATCTATATCTAACCCTGAAAGACTACCAGTAGTAAGTAACCCTAACCGTCCATCTATAAGTCTGCACGTCTATCTGGATTGTATGTCTGTGAAAGTGAACCTGACAGTGTACAATAATATATGACCGTCTATTATTCCATACATAGCATTGCTGCTCCATGAGTCGTGCAACCTATTGCTGTACTAATAATACTGACAGTGTACTAATAACAGAACTGTCGATCTGTCAATCTGTATCCTTCTATTAGTAAGCCTTCTACATATATAATCTGAATACCGATTGTAATAGAGTTTGTAATCAACTCTAATCGTAAAAGTTTTTTCCATCTATACTATCCTTGTCTCTAACTGAGGGCTGTCTGTCTGCCTCTCCTGGTTACAATGAGTTACCCTTCCTGTCTCTCTAGTAGTCTGACTGCCCTAAACGTTTCCCCAATCTGAAAACCAAGCGTCACTTGCCTTGTCTCTTAAATTACTTAGTCTGACCTTCACTAATTAACTGGTCTGTCTGCCAGTTTCACTAATCTGGCTGTTATGGGTCTTTGGTTGTGCTTGTTTGTCTGACTGACTGTCCACTTGTCTGTCTGTCTGTCTGTCTGTCTGTCTCTACACATGTGTATTTGTTTATTTGTCCTCATGAATCACCTGGTCTTGGGTCTTCTGCTCTGCTCCATAGAACTGCTAAGTTCATCCTCCGTGGTTTCCTCATATTTCGCTAACAGCTGCAATTAGAGTCAAAAGAAACATCTATAGTTACCATAGTTACCGTATTTGCTCGTCTATACTTCGATACCGTGTATAAGTGGAACGCCATTTTTGGATCCAAATTCGATACTTTTGTAAAAGTTTCTAGTATTATTTTTTGCCCAGGCTGTGTAACTCGAAATCAGTTGTTTCGGCCAATTTTTACGTGTCAAAACCTCGACTTATACACCGGCAAATACGGTATTTACTGATAATAATTTTTTTACGACAAGCTTCCTTGTTTGTATTTTGGTTCAAAAATTTACAAAGTAAAAAAAAACCATTATTGTGATCAATTCAAAAACATATTACCTACGAATACGGTTTTGACAAGCGGTGCATGTCGGGTTGTAAGCAGCCTAAGTGAGATATTGTGAATAAACCTACATCCGTGGAATAAAACAGTATGGACTACATACCTTGGGAACCCGATCATACAACAGTTCGCTTACTGACGGCCGAGCCTCAGGATCCTTTTGTAGAATATCACGAACCTACCATAGAACAGAACAACATTTTTCACACACAAAGAACACGTGACCACACCGGAATACACGTGACCGCCAAAACCTTTCGAACTTTTTTTTGAAAACGAGTTGTTACTAACTCAAGAACTGGAATACTACATATGCGTCATTGTTTACATTCTGTTTCATTAGCGTACAACTTTAGGTGGCGAAAAAAACAAAATAAAAAGGAATTGAGTTTAAATCCTGAGAAAAGCAAAGAAATTGAGGTTAGCAACCAAAATTTGGTTTTATCCGTGCAGTTTCAATGGAGATATCGGTGGCCAAAAAACGCAAAATAACTGAGTGGCAAAACCGCTGACGAAATCTTAACTTTTTGCAAAATTTCCAATATTTAAGAACACATCACAAGAATAGTGTTTGACATATCGGTCTCATTTTTTCAGAAGTCTGAGCTACTATTTTCCTCCTAACATAGTGTCTCGACTGCAGCAACTGAACTGTACCTACTATCACCAATGGCACTAATGAAAAACATATACGATATACAAGAATTAAATTGTTCGAATGATTAGTGCGTGAACTGTATACAAAGAACATGTTTTTGGTTGGTTGGATAGTGGAAATGTTGGGGTTTAGATTGAAAAAGGAGGTTCTCAAAAGAAGTTTGTTGTTTGTAATTGTTACTGGGTAAAAATATTCAAGTGACTGTGAATTTTGTTTCTAATTATTACTGGGTAAAAATACTTCAAGTAACTGCCCTACCTGAGAAATAAACTCGTATGTCTCGACCAACGCTTTGCGTAAGTGGCTCTGTGATGGTCGACTGATCATCGTTTAATGCCGAACTGACTACACGATTAAACGAAAATGAAGAACGCCATTTTGCTGTAGCAGTCTATATTAATACACTGGCTAGATGTAACACCGAGAAAACAAAATTCGTGTAATCCAGCACGTCGTTTAACTCTGCCCACCATTGCAACAGTTAGAGTTATACAACTGAAGAATGTCGAACACTCCACTGATGATGAGGAGAAAGTGAAATAGTTTTACAAAGTTTTCACCGATAACACATGCCGTAAATGGAGTTTAGAAATGCTCTTTCAAGGCCATGGGTTTTTGTTTTCGTTATTCTGCATTGTTTACAGCTTTGAATATATTATAAGTTTCTGCGCCGTGGGCCAAGTCCTTTAAACGAACACCTTGTTAATGGTCGCTTTACATCATTCACCGACTTAATGAAGAGTCTCGCACACGCAGGAAAAATGAGGTACTTTGCATGCCCAACTTAATTTGGGTTGTTTTCATTTCAAAAATTTGCGGAGATTTTCGGAGTTCCTTGAGATACTACAGGCAGTTACGGACCACTAACACAGAGCTCCCGATGCTCGACCGACATTCAATATTTTTAAAACCGAACGCAATTTGCGGAAGTCGTTATATAAGAAACAACACTTCATCAGCTCTGTCCTGAGTACCCGACAGCACTTCTAACAAGGTTTTATAGCAACCGTAAAATCAAACAATATTCCTAATTATTGAGATCAGCCCCGTTTAAAGTTTTGAGCTTTTCTGGAAAACATTTCAAAGCCCTTGCAGCGCTTTATCCAAACAAAATTTTCTATGTTACAGTGTCAACGCTTGAATTTGGTAAATGTTAAACTGAAAACTCAAGTCTTTTTTCTACTACTACAGCGAAACTCTTTCTCTAGATTTACGGCAAGGTTTCAACTCAATTTGCATACGAGATGCAACCAAAAAATACAGTGATAACTCATGCATTGTTTTAGTTTATAGCAACAAAAACGGCTAAACTGTCAACGAACAAAAATTTTTTTGAAGAAACGAAGACATTAGACTTAAAACAATTTAATAATAATAACGAACCTATTCATCTAAGGGATGATCCAATATTTGCAGTACATTAACAATGTTATTGTTTTGTACAACATCTGGTCACACGCATGAAGTTCTTCATCATACTCCTGTACTTTGCCGATTTTAATTTCGAAAATAAAATTAGCAGTGCCTACAAACAAGGTTTCAAACATTATGATAACTTTAAAACTACGCACAACAACTGTGAAAACAAGGCCGTAAACATCAATAAAACAATTAATGCTTAACACCATAGAATTCAGGTCTTTTGTAATACAATAATTTCCATTGTGCAGCAGCATAATAAGTATAGTTGTGACTACAATATCAATTTAAGCTACTCGTTTCAGCTGCGCTATTTTGTAAGTTGAACAGGAAAAAAACTGTCATTTATGAATGCGCTCGTCCTCGATGTGATTATGTATATTTCTTATAAACAAATCTTTAGCGTAAAAATATAATAACCTTCGAGGCGAAGTACATTTTAAGACGCCATCAAAGGAAAGCTCTTCGCAAATAGAGTATGATTTTCACTGCAATGTTAAAAAATCTGCTTCCCAGTTTCTTTTGTTTCTAAGGTTCAATGGGGCCGAGCATTGATAAGCAGTAAACCAGATGTCGCTGTTACGTGACAAACGCTTGTCTTTCCAAAGCAATAACCAATTCATATGAATTTTCAAAAGGCTTATGATTAACTTATTGTGCATCACAGTTTCAGCCGGGTTTTTTTCTGAGTTTCAAAATAATTAAGTACTGGTAAAATTTCATCCTCGGTACACGTTCTTATATACATGTTTTTCAAAAGCTACATTGTTAAGAAATTTTGACCATCTTCTAACACTCTAAAAAACTGAGCTGCTTATATTACACGCCCGCCATCGCCCACCACCTTCACTTGACTAGCTCAATCCTTGTTGGCTCTAAGACAATACAGGTATCTAAGTCAGCAAAAAATATTGGAATATGGTTTGACACTGTTATGTCCATGGATAAACAGATAGCAAATATATG
>JAOCPT020579400.1:0-10586 GCA_026546935.2 Palythoa grandiflora | reverse complement strand
AACAGAAAGCTTATTTTTATTAATTTTGGAAGTTAAGAAAGAAATTTTTGGCCCATTCCAGGATTTTCAAGGACCACGACCCAAATTCAAGGACTTTCCAGGGCCTGGAATTTTTTTTTTCACAAATTCCAGGACTTTCAAGGATATTCAAGGACCGTGGCTACCTTGTAAAACAGATAGTACGTATTTCGATTCATATAAAACTTTTAAAAGTTCAAAAACAAAAATTGAAAAAAACGGTATGCATCACCAATGAAATGTAGTAATTCACCTCTATCTTCATCTTTTATCCAGTTTCTGAACTTGCCAACAATTTAGAGAACCAGATAACTAAAGACAATCTATCGATCCAAAGCCAAATTGTCTGTAGTTACTGTTTCTGGTATAAACTGAAAATAGTTAGTAAAAATTCTCATTACCTGGCGTCATTACTTGTCTCTTCGCCCATTATTTCCTTCTCTTTTATTTTGTCATCGACGTTACCAGTCGTGGTAGAAATTTCGCCCTCATTAATTTTGGTAGATTTTTCATCCTTAAAACAATAGTTTCATGAGTCGGAGAGCGAGCAACAAAAACACTATAATAACGCATTATATATCACTAGAGAATCAGCGTGAGGGTCTATCAATCAGCTAAGGAAGTTTAAGCAAGTAAGCAAACAAGCAGACAAGAAAAAGAACAAACGCGAGTAAAATAGCAAACGACAAAAACATCAAACGAGCAAAAGAGTAAAGCAGCAAACGAGCAAAACGGCAACACATCAAACGAGCATACAAGTAACCAAGTAAACAAACAACCAAGCAAACAGAAAAACAGCAAACCAGAAAGCAAGCGAACAAGCAACAAAGTGATCAAGCAAACAATTACAACAGCAATACAGGAAACGACCAAAACAGTAAACGAGCAATAGAGCAAACAAACAAACAAGCAAAACATCAATCGAGCAGAAGAGCAAACAAGCAAACAAACAATTAAAACAGCAAACGAGCAATAGGGCAAACAAACAAACAAGCAAAGCTGCAAACGAAAAGAAGAGCAAACGAGAAAAACAGCAAACGAAAAAACAAACAATTAAGCAAAACAGCAAGCAATCAAACAAACAAACAAACAAAATAGCAAAGGAGCAAAACAACAAACGTGCAAACAAACAATTAAGCAAAATAGCAAATGAACAAACGAGCAATTAAGCAAAACAGCAAACGAGCAAAAAAGCAAGCAAACAAACAAACAAAATAGCAATACAGCAAACTAGCAAACAAGCAAAACAGCAAAGGAGCAAAACAACAAACGTGCAAACCAGCAGAAGAGCAAGCAAGCCAAACAGCAAACGAACAAACAAACAATTGAGCAAAACAGCAAAAGAACAAAAAAGCAATTAAGCAAAACAACAAACAAACAAGCAAAATAGCAATACAGTAAACGAACAAAAAAGCGATTAAGCAAACAGCAAAAGAACAAACAAGCAATTATGCAAAACAGCAAACTAGCAAACAAGTAAAACAGCAAAGGAGCAAAATAACAAACGTGCAAACGAGCAAAACAGCAAGCGGGAAAAAGTGCAAAACAACAAACGCGAGCAAAAGAGCAAACGAGAAAAACATCAAAAGCGCAAAAGAGTAAAACAGCAAACGAGCAAACAAGAAAAAAAAACAGGCATAACAGCAATACAGCAAACAAGCGACAGAACAAACGAACCAGCAAAACAGCAAACGGGCAGAAGAGCAATGAGCAAACAAGCAATTAAGCAAAACAGCAAAGGAGCAAAAGAGCAAACGAGCAAGCAAACGAGCAAAACAGCAAACAAGCAAAACAGCAAAACGGCAACAAGCATAATAGCAAACCAACAAACAAGCAAACTAGTAAGCAAGGAAAACATCAAACAGCAGCAAAAGAGCAATGCTACCGGATTATAACTATCAATATCAATTTTCAGATATGTGGTAAAAGTCACCCAAACAAAAAACCTAAAAAAAATAAGTAGTAACGCTATGGTTCTGGCTTTCCGGAATAACCATAAAGCTACCTTTGCCGGGAGGCTCAAGTTGCTAAAATAGTATCTAAAGTACGATTATGGCAGTGTCAATGAACATGTTACTGGGACCAACAAAAGTGTGAAAACGACATTTGGCATTTTTATAATGCCCTCACATCCGCAACGCGGACACACAAACACACGCACATGTAGATATGTTATGTATTACTATTAGATGTTCAAATATGTTAGGTGATTGTACAAAACTATTAGAGAATGAAACTAATGCATAAATAAAGCAATATGATTGACAACTAAGATAACCGGCATACTGTTTTAAGGCAATGATATTTAAAAATGTTCTTGTTAAAACAGAATGTACAGTTTTCTACTTACTTCTACGAGTTCACTCTGATAACCATTGTTTCCTTTAACAATCGCACCTCTTTCTTCGTTTATTACAGTTTGTTGTTTCTCTTCTTCAACAGTGTCGTTTTTAATCTCATCTACAATAATAGTTTGATCAGTTTGATGTAAACTTGATTTTGCGTATTGTTCAACGTGTAAATTGGTCTTTGCGGCTGATTCATCTGCAGTGGCAGGCTCGAGCTTGCTACAACTGGAGCTGTTGTTTTTGTTAGGTTGTCTTTTGTACCCAACGTCTTCAAATACATGACTTTTGTTATTTTTGATGTCACCGGGGGCGCTATCGTTGTCAAGTGCAAGACTTTTGTTGTCATTCTTGACTTTACAGTTACTATTGTCAAGGTCGCCTCTGTTATTGTTGTTACTATCATTTGGACAAGCCCCATTCTTAGTATCGATGTTGTCGTCAACACCATCAGGAATCTTCCTTGTTGGTCTGGAGTCAATATCTAATCCAACACTGTCTTTAACATTTGCTATTTCACATTGGTCAGGCAATGTCTCCACTTCAGCTACTAGTGGGGAAGGAACCTGCCTCAAAGTAGAGCTCTTGTTTTCACCAAGTTGTTCTCTTGGAACGTTTTGTTCCGTTTCTTTTGACGAGCCAGCATGCAAGAAATCAGAGCTATGCTGCTGCTGTCCATCATCAATATTACCTGTTTCTTCACCATTCTGGTCTTTGTCATCTGTGGCTGCACATCCAGTGAATGAGTTGTCTTCCCCCCGATCGAGTGGTGGCACATTTGTTTGTGTGGTATCTGAGCTTTGTTCACTTGACATATCAATGTCAATAGGAATGAAAGAACTTAAAGCATTGCCTGAAACGAAAAAAAAAATAGGATGATGTTAAGACGGTGTGGGAAGCGAATTCTTTAGCATGACAGACTTCCAAATTCCTTAAAAAGGGAGTGGTGTGACATCGATTTTGCCACACTTAACGTTATGGCAAGTTGCAGTCCAATGCAATTTGGGCTTTCTGAAAAACAAACGAGTGGGTTTTTTTTATCAAATTGAACTAGTAATCATGTTATTACTTATTAATGATTCGGGGATTGAAACGGAAAATTTTGTTTTCAGTATTTAGTATTTAAACTATCAATATTCAATATTCAATAATCAAACCACAATATTCAGATTTCCATATTTATCTTATTTTCATTACTTTTATTCAAACAATTATAACTCCCCCAATTACTCATTGTTTTTCAGTATAAGCAAGAGCCACGTCCTTTATTGCAGCCTTTGCAATGATTGCTACCTCATGTCAGAGGTCGTTCAAAAAATATCAACTTAAAAACAAAACCTGCTCCTAGTTACATTGCAATAGACAATTATTATCTATTGGTAAAGGTTAGAAGAAAAAGGCTAGACCTGGTAACAAACTGGTTGGCCCAGTCTGATGGCGCTAATCCTACCAACTGATTTTCAAAGTGATAGTGCACATAAAAACAAATATAAAAAGTGTCAAAACATGACAAAACAGTACTTCATCACAGTGCAAATTATAAATATAACCCAACAGAAAAGCAGCGTGTTTCTGCATTATCTTAATTGTTTGAGGACAATTTTATTTCAAATGATCTTCGTATAAGTAATTCGTGACTGCATTCGCAAGCCACCACAAAAATTAGTCTGCGTACTGACTCTCCACTATTTAAGACAGCCATGCGAATCCTGATTTCCTGATAGGCATTATCACAAGGCCTCAAATCATTCTCGGCTAAAACTGCATTAATCGTGAGGCGGATCGCCCTGTCCTGGTACTGTAGGTTATACGCCGCGGGTGGCCTTCGTCAAAATCTATCTACCATATTCAGAACTGCTCTCATCGGATTGATTCTATATCACTGTCGTTGCCTCCGTTTAAACAAAGCTCGATGCGATCAGTATGGTGGCCTATTAACGCCATAGCATATTTTGTTGAATACTGGTGGTTTTTAATTGTAATTCATTTATCTTGTATTTGTTTTTCTTTGTTTTTTATTTCTTTATCTCACTTTGATTGTTTTTTTTTCTGATTAATTTCGATTCCTCTTAATTTTACCTTTTTTCTTTATTATTTCATTTTGATTATAATGACTTTATTTAGGTTTATTTCACTTTCTTTTATTTCTTATACGAAGTGGTTTTTTTTGTTGTTGTTGTCAAAAACGAATCAAATCATGTTCATGGCCGAACAACGCCATAGACCAAGATGCACTTCGAGCATACATTGAGATTAGTTCCCACGTTTTACGCGTACAGGCATTACAAAATGGCGGAGCGAATACGAAACACAGAGTGGCAAGATGATCCAAATTTAAAGGACCATTTGTCCGCACTTGTGCAGCAAAATTTTAGGCAGAGGGAGATTTTAGATTTAGTAGAACGTAAATACTCAATGTACGCATGGAGTCTTCGAACCCTTTCACGTCGTCTTAGTTATTTTGACATAAAGTACTCCGATCATGATGTGGACGTTGGGAGTTGAGAGAAGTTGTTAAAACGGAAATGGAAGGTCCCGGGAGTTTACTTGGGTATAGAGCCCTCCAACAAAAGATACGAGAAGTAAACGGTTTGCATGTGCCCAGGGATCTGGTGTATGCCATGATGATGAGGTCAATCCACAAGGGCTCGAACAAAGGGGTGATGTTGACATTTCAAGGGGCTTGACTTAATCATGACTTCTGACTCGTGGCAACTCTCACTCGACCTGGCAACAAATATGAAGTACTTTCCAGTTGGAAATCTGTGAAATATCGGTGAATGAAGGCCCTCTTTCACCGGCGAGTATATTGCAATCCATATCAGTGATGTTGAAGTGCTTCTTGCACTCTTTCTTAATGTTTTCAAGGTTAGGCTCGCATCTCAAATGAACCATCGTTAGCGGCCCTATTCGTGCGTACTCTTGCCACTTCCCCTCAGCTGACGACGAGAGGCACTGGACAGTAATGTAATCTCTTTTTTCGGCATTACCATTCTCTTTTTTTTCCTTGCCTTTTGTTTGAAGCTTCGAGTTTAAACGCCTCCCACTTTGTGTTTCTTTTTCGCTTCGACATTTTTTGTTGGCACTCTGAATGGGGAGCTCGCACGTGGTATCACTGTGGTGTACGCACGCGTGCAAATCACAATGTATTTAATGGATTTAATGGGGCCGAAACCAATTGTAGAATTGCACACAGTTTAGGTATCCTGCTGATGAACAGTAACTGTTTTGCTATTTATTTTTGCGACATGTATAGTTTATGTCTGTTCACATATCAATTCTCAAGGACTTTTTAGTGATTTTTCATTGTCTTGTCAGTAATATGTTATAAAATGTATCTTGATAACCTAAAAAACGTCATGAATTTGAAGGGGTATTACAAGAAACTTTCTTTAGTAAAATATTAAGAGGAAAAGTGGGCAGTGCACTAACAACACAGGACGTAGTATTTTTGTTGGTCAGGTATGGCTCCGAAAATTGTTGGTTCAAGTTGAAAATCAAGTAAATTTTAAGGAGTCTGAGCTGAACTTCTAAAATCTAAGGGCTTTTCAAGCGCCCTTCAAAAAAAGAATTTGATTTAAGGAATTTCAAGGAGCTGACAGAGTAGCACGAACCCCGAGTCTACTGATATGCGAACCACCTTTGCTGTTTCCTTTCAATTAATTTCCATTTCCCTTGCAGGGCCAGCTCACTCATAGCCTCGGTTTCATGAGAAGGCCTGGTTTCCCTTCAGAAACTCTGAAATAGTTTATTACCGAATAATAACGGAACTCAAACTCACTTTTAAAACAACATTAATAAATGAAATAAGTTACCATATACGGCAGCTGGGAAACACAGATGGCTGCCTGATGCATAATTATGACTTTCCCCTCCAAATAACTTAGGGATTTTTATAGTAGGTTTTGACGAGTAAGGGTTTTGAAATGCACTTGTAACAGTACACAATAATAGACCTCCTTGGACTGTCTCAATCTTTTCCCAATAGAGTTCTCTTGGGAATAAGATTCAATCTTCAGATACAGTAATGAAAAAGAATGTTCAGCTTACACAAAGCATTTTATTTCCCAAGAGGAATGTATTGGGAAAACATGAAGGCAGTCCGAGGAGTTCTATTCTGAGTCATTGTGACACCATTGTCAACTTCAACTACAACAACCAATATTACTTAATAATAATAGCAATGAAAACACTGACTCACCTATTTCCTGAAAAATCTACAACATGAAGATTTCTACAGTTTCCAATTTCTGAGGGAATTCTTACTAATAAGTTATCGCGAAGGGATAAAACTGATAACTTTGTACAGCTACCAATCTGGAATAAATTGTAAACAGGATATTTAATAAGTTTCAAGCACAAAGATCGATGTTTTAAATATTTATTACTATGTAGTCTCAAAGTAAAGTAACAAAAACAGATTCTACTGCAATTTTTGTGGCTACTGAGTTGATAGACAGTAGCCACTATGTCATTGTCCAGGTAAGTGAGTCCGTAGCACCACAACAGGAAGCCTAAGCAAGTCACCAAATAACACAGGAAGCCTGCAGAACTTCAAAACGTTGTTTGGAATCAATCAACTGTCAGCCGACAATCTTCCCAATCCCCCCACATAAATAAGTGATGTAAGCATAAAAAAAGTTCTAAACTAGATTCACAAGATTTTCTTAACCCTTTAAGCCCTAAGCACGACAAATGTGTTGGTAAATTCTCCCAACTGAGCTCCATAGTTTCTGTATGAGCAGTTTGGGAGAATTTATCTTTTCAACATCAACAGTTTATTCCACTTGATAAATTTCTTATTTCTCATTGCCAGTTATATTGCTTTGTTATGAGTTATGTTAGGAGAAGTTAGATGTTGATAAATTGCTCTGGGCTGAAAGGGTTAACTATAAATTTCTTCAGATTCCATGTCTGCTTGCAGTAGCCACAAGTGCTTAAAAAGCGCCTTATATTATTATTTGCATTTGTGATAAGGTATAATTGTATCAGTCCGAGTAATCTTCAATCTTTTATATCATGATTACCGTATTTATATAAACGCCATGGCGTTTATTAAATTTTTCATGATTTGGATGTGGCATTTATTTGAGGGCAGTGTTTATTTAAAATGTTTTGTAACTTTACTTTAAAAATAAGAAAAAAATATACAGTTCTTTGTCTGGCTCTACCGATCAAGCATTACAGCTTTAAAACAACTTGCTGTGCTTGTAAACGCGTAAGAAATCGGATGAATTGGTTGCTGTCTGTGCCTTTTAAATTCTAAACTTACAGTTTTAAACAACTCTGCTCTGCGCTTGTAAAAAGTGAACGCAATAAATTCAATGTTTCAGTTTGTTGTCTGTTCCAGGGTGCGGCGTTTATTAATATTTTGGCTCTTAGGTGTGGCATTTATTCAAGGGCGGCGTTTATTTGAGGAAATACAATATTTGTACATGTAGGAAAGCTTAAAGCCCCAAACACGACAAATGATGCGTTGGTAAATTCTCCCAACTGAGCTCCATACTTTATATATCAGCAGTTTGGGAGAATTTGACTTTTCAACTTCCATAGCTTATTCCACTTGATCAATACCTTATTCTCATTACCATTTATCTTATTTTGTTTGCATTATGTAAGGAGAAGTTAGATGTTGATAAATTGCCTGGGGATGAAAGGGTTAAGCAGAAAGGAACTTCACAAAGTGGACATAGTGAAGGATTGAGCTTAGGAGGGCAGATTGTTCCATACTGGTATGCAATAGGAGAAAAAAGAGTTCTTGTAAGAGTCGATAGTAACAGGTAGTAGCTAATAAGTCTTGGAGTGTCTTTTTGTGGACATGAAGTATTGATGCACATATCATCAGAAAAGAGTTGATCCATCAGGTTGTTGTAGATCTTGTGAAATTTAGAGAAAGGTTTGACAAGATACTTCTCTCTTGCAGCAATGCCAAGTGAAACTCGTTTAGACAGGGTTTGTACACTTTTAGTTAAAGAAAATTCCAGGAATTTTCGAGGACTTTCAAGAACCAAATTCACAAAAATCAAGGGCCTTAAAAATTAAAAGAACATTGTGACATTACAAGCAAAACAAATAAACAAACGTGTTGACATTTCCTTCAATTTTATTTCCAGAGTAAGAAGCGATCCGAAGGATATTTTACGGTCTTTTTACATGAGTTTGTGCCCATATTTGTGGCCAATTGTGAACACGAGAAAAACATTAAGGGTTGGTATTTTATGTTTAAATAAGTGCCTGAAAAATAAGCTAATTTTCCAGGACTGATATCAATTTTCCAGGTTTTCCAAGCCTTTCCAGGTTTTCAAGGACCCGTACGAACCCTGTTTAGAAGTGTTAAAAAGCTTACAGGTTGTTCTTCTGTATTTTCTGCAGACGAACTTAGCTGCTCTTCTTTGTACCGATTCCACTGTAATGTACAGCATGAATCAAATCCAAATGCAAACATCCTCTGGGGTGACCCCAGGGCAATAGTACAGCACAAGTATTACGTCATGACTCAGACAAACAAAGCAGCTATTGTAAAAGCTGGGGGCGGCTAATACAAAATTTTGAACGGAGCTTATTATTTGAAATTTAACAATAAATGCGTCGCTTATAATTACAAACTCGCTATTTTTGCTATATACTTTCTTGTCAAACATGCCTCTGTTTGTCTAAGTCACGTGGGGTAAAAAGTTTCTATTTTTAGTACTCGCGCGCTGCACTATTGACTCCAGCTGAATCTCAGACAGTGATTGGATGTAATAGAGAATTATTACTTTGACATGATAGAGAATGGCGATACATTGTTTTGGTAGTTTTGTTTGGTGGAACACTTTTTTAACATTTTATAATTCATCATCAACATCCACAACTCACCTCAACTGGTAGATTTTGAAGACGATTCCTATCTATGTTTAGATGAGAAAGCTTGAGAGTTTTTCCAATAGTTGAAGGCAGCTCCTAAATACAAAAACATAGCAATTAGGTAAGACTTTTGAAACTGACAATACTATTTTTTAAAAATTACAACACATTCAATGCTCAAGTAAAATCCGCTGTTTATAGTATCGGTGTATCACCTCAGAATCAACCCCTGACTGATCTAGTTTACTCACCTCTAGTAAGTTTTCAGTGAGAATTAACTCTTGCAGACTTGTTAACCTGAAAACAAAATAATTCCAAATTGAAGGGGATTCATAACATTTTTTTAAACCTGATAGTATTAACTTGCAAAACTTGCAGTTTTCAAATACAAAAAATATTTAAGTGCTATTGCAACCAAACTTTAACTTTCCATTCTCTCTGAGCTCTTGGCCTTAAAAACCCTAGGTGTACTTTTCTCTGCAACTGAATATGTAAAAATGCAGACACGTTTTTTTAGCACTTTTGGTCTGAAAACTGGGGGATCGATTAAATCATTAAATATCGATAATCGCTTGGAGTCGTAACTTTCGAAAGGCAATTTTGACACTTTCTTTTAGAAATCTACAGATCTATTTTAATTCAAAGTTTTTAATATAGTTCGAAAGCCAGCTCTATAATCTTTAATTTGATATATGGGTTTAGGTATCTACGGCTTAAAATAGATGCACTGTATTGTTTTGACATAAAACACCCCTGAAGGTATATGGTAACCTTAAAAACCTCAAAAAAATTACAAAATACTTATGAGCTCTTCTCAAAATACACCAAACCAGTGAGTACCCTTTGACAGGGCATTGGAAATTTCCAAGTATGGAGATGTGAGACAAACTGTCTGGAAATCTGAACAAACAACTTACCCTCCAACTGCTGGAGTTAATTGTAGAAGACGATTCTGATCAATTTTCAGTAACTGAAGTTTCTTTAGTTTTCCTGGAATGTAAAGCTTTCAGTTACTTTAAAAATAACAATTTCAATAGTTTGTAAAAGTCTACATAATTTTTATTGAAATCAAAATTATACTTGCCTATTGTATCTGGAAGCTCTTCTAATAAGTTTTGAGATAAATGCAAATCTGTGATTGCAGTTAATCCACATATTTCATCTGGTAAGTCTTCAATCTTGTTTTCTGATGCATCAAATATCTGAAGTTTTTTAAGACTGCCAATTTCCTGAGATAGAAAAATATACAATCTTAGTATAAATCTACTAGCGTTATATTACCAATGCTGTTCTCTGATTAGCTACCCTACTCACTATATATTCGGTGATATATAGTGAGTAGCGATTGTCAACAAAATGGCGGCCGCTCCTTCGAGG
>JAOCPT020579364.1:0-10586 GCA_026546935.2 Palythoa grandiflora | reverse complement strand
ATCTGCCGCCGGTTGTGTTCGTCTTTGTCCTCAAGGTTGAACAATAACTGTCGTAGCGCAGTGGTACGTTGTAATTTGCTTCTGTTTTTGTGGTTTTAGTCGTTAAGTCTCTGGTCAGTTGATACGTCGTAAACCCACAGAACAAGACCATGGGTCGCATAGGATACCCAGGTTTGTGGAGATTCGGTAATCCGCAAAGTTTTGGTCCTTATGGTACGGAGTACCGAAGTCAGTTTGCGGATTATCGAAACGGATCAATTGTCCCGGAGATACTTGACGACTATGCTGAAACTGCTTACAGACAGAAGTCATCATCAGCTTACTGCATACTTTCAGTACAGTGGTCGCCATCCAACGTACAGCGACAAATGTACATGTTTTCAACGACTGACTCCGAAAAGAAACGAACAAACTGTTAGTTTTTCATCAGGACTATCTGTGCACAAGTAACATCTGCAGTGACAGGAGATTCTTAGTCGTTAAGTCTCTACTCAGTTGATACGTCATAAACCCACAGAATGAGACCATGGGTCGCATAGGATACCCAGGTTTGTGGAGATTCGGTAATCCGCACAGTTTTGGTCTTTGTGGTACTTAGTACCAAAGTCAGCTTGTGGATTATCGAAACGTATCAACTGTCCCAGAGATACTTGACGACTATATTGAAACTGCGTACAGACAGAAGTCATTATCAACTTACTGGATACTTTCAGTACAGTGATCGACATCCAACTTACAGCGACAGATGTTTTAAACGAACGACCTGCTAGTTGTCATCAACAACAACAACAACAACAACAATAACTTTATTTGTACCTTTACACCATCGTCATCAGGACTATCTCATCACAAGTATTATCTGCAGTGACAAGAAATCTTTCTGCATCTCTGGTTTTCAGTGATAGTGACTACTCATGTTCCAACATATAATGTTCCCTCTTTCTTTATCGACTGACCACAGTCAAGTTAATTAGCACCTTTAATCTGCTTGCTCGATTGTGGTACTTCATCACTCTTTTATATGTGTGAAGCGAAACTTCAAACACCAACATCTAAAATGTTGGAAACATCTTCTCTCGTACAAAACTGAAATAATTCTTCTTGTCGTAATTTCTAAAAATCTACAAATCTTTCATCAAAAGCTTACGTCTGAACAAAACAAATTAATACTCTTCACTTGGGACAGGGTTTCTTTCAAGCAGAGCAACAATACCAGAATAAGTAGTGCCGGGGGAACCAAGTTGCAGCATCTTCTCCTTTAATAACGGAGTCTTGTCTTCATAAACAGATTTCAATGTTTTATATTTCATTTTGTTGTCTACATGTGGTTACAGTTTGTGAGATCAATCAATGTTTTCCTCGGTGCGCATGCACAAATCTTTTATCTTGCTCGCCAGCAAAAATATAAAAAAATGGTCTTCAGATTCCAGGTTTGAAAAGGAATTCCATCATGTAAAGTTGCGTGTGTTGTTGTTGGAACCTGGGACCTGAAGGTCCACCAAACAAAATGCTTTTTAGCACGTGCAACCTAGTAAAGAGCCTGGGTTCCATGCAGTTACCTTATAGTATACCATCAACTGGAAGGTGCAAATCTTTTTAAACAGTTTCACATTTAAATATTCTCTTCCTCTTGGTCAGTTAAACAGAATCACCTTCAACCCAGGCTTCTTTCTAGAGTTGTACATCTGTTTGCGGACAGCAACAGAAGAAGCGAACAGTTATATTTTTATTGAACAGATGTTTTCATTCAGTTTCGTTTGGCCACTTCAAAAGAGCTAGCTTAGTCAAAATTTATTGCAAAAATCAGTTTTTATATAAAGAAGATTAAGATAGTTTCGTTTGGCTAATACAAAAAGCTTGCTCATTCAAAAGGTGTTTGAAGCCATTTTTGAAGTTACTATATTCCTGTTTAATAAACCCTAACTGTTCGGCTCTTCTTTTTGTCCTGCTGTCACCAATTCTGTTCCGTTCCTTTTGTAAAACCGCAATTTATACCGTATGGCAGTGAAGCATACTTTTGCCGTTAGCAACACATTTAGTATTAAAAGCTTTTGATAAAACTTTTCAGTTCTGTTTCAATTTTGTGATCAATGTCCAATATGTCGTTACAGGAAATCCTATATCCATCGATTATTCTGCTTTTTTATCTCAAGAGTATATTTCGATCGTCTACTGCCATGCGGTATTCAACTTTTTGTTTTAACTCGTGGGCCTCTTCATTTAATCTAAAATGCCTTCTTTTTTATCTGACATATCCCCCCTAAGTTAATTTAGTCTTCCTTCCCCACCCCCTCCTCCTAGAGAACTGAACCTTAGAGTGGTTAGGAGGTTTGCGTGCCTCAATGATCTCTAGAGCTCTGCCGGCGGGGATAAAAGGTGACATTCAACTAACTGACTTTCTATTTCCTACAAGTCTCCATAGTTTAAGAAAGTCTTACTTATGTGATACACTGAATCTTAAAAAAGTTATTTATCTCCAGAAAATTATCCTAATAGTTTCAAAAGAGCTTATGTTATCTCTCAAAACTGTCGTTTTGTTTCCTTTATTGATATCAGTTGTGTTTAGTGGAGGTCACCTTTACTCCCCAGTAGGTTCAACCATGCCGGAGTGGTCTAGAGAGAGAGGCCAGACTAATACAGTTCGTAACATTTTAGCTAATACGTAAAAGACGTAGCTTTTATAACAATATATGAAATTTTGAGTCTCGCCAAAAGAAAGTACATTGTTAGGAATACAATGGAATGAAGCGCTGTGAAAATTCTATAAACAAAAAAATACCGAATGTAATAAATAACAGATATTGTCTATTTTTATATTTTTCTTAACAGCATTCGTTTTTTGTTATAAGGTTTGTTTTCGGTGTTTTTATTTTGTTTATTTCCAGTTTTTCAGAACTTGAATTTTCACGGCGCAGAATTCACGCAACTGACGTTTAAGATATTGTATCAGTTGCACAAATATGATGTAAATTTTTATGAACAGTGTGTCACTGTAATCTGAAACTATTTGCCAGGCTAGCGAGGGTGATAGTCTAAAATACAATTATTTAGAAAATTTGCATCTTTCTTGCTTACGAACGTTGCCAGCATATTGACTGCGCTAACAAGTACATCGCCGAATTTCAAAACTGAAAACAGTTAAAAGATTTTATTACTATTTTTCTTATTATTGTTCACAGCAGTTTGCTGGATTATTATTATTACTATTAACATTGTTATTATCATTATTATTAGTATCATTATAATAGCAGTAACCATTTCAAACCAAGAAACAAAAAAGAAAACCTTGTACGTGTAATAAGGTAGTTATAATTATTTTTACAATAAAGAAACAAATTAGTAAAAGGACCAACGTAATGGGTATCTTCTTCCGCGTAAAATCATATGGAAACTTAAAATAGGTGATTAGCGACAGATCTAGTTCATAAATTTTATCTTTTCACCCCAAGACAACAAAAACATTTATTTACTATGGAATACAAAGTATCAAAACAAACTACCAATGATATTTCATGTTCAAGTGATTTTGTTTTGGCCTTTACTTTATCTGTCTCAGCTCGGATCGGTTGTATCGCCACAGATATAAATAAGCATTGAGCACACAAAAAATGCAATTCTTTTGAAATGATCGTGATTTTGAAGTACACGCTTTTTTGTATAAGAACAGAACAATTTAACAAGCTCAGGCTGAGGCTTGATAACTAGGAAATTTGTGGTAGAAGATTGACTAAAACATAGCGATACAGCATAAAACATAAAAAGACTGTAAAGACTGCACAACAAGCAATGAAGATAGTTCGCCTTTAAATTCAGCCGTACAATGCATGTAGGGCGCAAGGCGTTTTATTTTCCAATACCTTGTTTTATTTTGTTTTTTCTTCATTAAAACCGCCCATAGAAATAAGAACAAATTGAGGCTGAAATCGCCAAAAAATTAAGAATGAGGCTCGGCAAAATTTACTGGTTCTTATAAAAAAAAGCGTGTAATATTGCTAGCCGGTTTTATGTTGACGCCGGGGATCTGCGTTCAGTGCCCAACTCCCCGTTGTCAGTCACAGTCTAACTTTTTTGGACGACACGTAGCCGATATAGCTGGCGCTCTGGTGATGAGTATTAGATGCCATGTTGGCCGAGTTCGAGAGAAAAAACTGGGGAGAAGAAAACATCGAGTAGGGAGGGTCCAGGGCAACTGAGGGAGGTTTTTCTCATTATCCCCCAAACCAATTATTTTTCTCCCCAGTCTTTCCTCTCGAACTCTTCCAATACAGTATGGCGCACAAAGTTTCGATTTTTTACTCATCATCGCAAGACCGACAGCCACGCAAACTAGAGGAGATGCCGCCTTCCAACTTTACAAAAGCCGAAAAAAGAAGCCCATCCAGGGGTCTTAAAAAGAAAAGAAGTTCATGGGCTTGTTTTCTAGATTTTACAGTATTTACGTTTATTTCTCAATATAAAAATTATTATTATAAATCTAATAGCGTTCTATTACCAATGCTGTTCTCTCACTGGCTACCCTACCCACTATCTATTCGGTGATAGATAGTGAGTAGCGATTGTCAACAAAATGGCGGCCGCTCCTTCCAGGTTTCGAAGTGTGAGTGAAGACGATTTGGATAATTTACTAAATTGACAGCTTTTTTCGAGCCACTAGTAGATTTCTACTAAAACAATTCGCCCTCATCAACTATCACGCGATAGAAACCTCGAGCTCATAGTCTAATTGTTAATTATATATACATTTTATACAGATATTTCTTCCCGCTTTCCGTCCACACGAACCGGAAACTTTCTACAAAGTGGAGAATGTTGAAAAACGTTTAACATTTTCATGTTGATGAATAAAAACTGGTACGATACGTGATGTCATCACGATTCCAATTCAGTCTGATGGCTAAATATTACAAGTTATGGCTCTATATCAAGGTGCGTTAGCGTAAATTCATTTCAATCGTGTGAACGGTCCAAAACGATTGGAACACGCGCTATATGTGGAAGTGATACTTTCAAAAATCGCCGTTTTCGAAAGCACAGGGATGTGTGTGTGCGGTGTCTGAAAATCTGTCATTCCGAAAATCAAGGGGCTATACGGGTATTTGCCGCCAAATGGGGTCCCGAGTTTAGCTTTCAGCCGTGGATGGATCAGGGTATTTTTAAAATTTGCAAAGCGTTTTATAGAACGGGGTGTTGTATTCGGTGCCACACAAGGGTTTTTAAAATTTAAATAAAATATTTCTTTATTTACTTTCCTTTTTTTCTACAACAAAGTGTCACTTTGAGTGATTTTTTAGAACTCGGAGGTCCACGTTTACAGCCAAATCATAGACCGGGGAACCTATTGCACCAAAATCTTTTTAGAACAGGGTGCAAAGTCGGACGCCGTAGCGATACATACCTGCCCATTTTCTAGCTAAGTACCAGTTCAGGCCAGTTCAGATTAAAAAGTGATGGGGGAAAGGGGTAAATTTTCAGTTTTCAGGGTTTTTTTTCACTCAATACTCGTGCAGGATTTTTTTGTGCGTGGTTGAAACTCTCTGTACAACTTTTTTTCCTCAAATATCCTTTTGTTTATCATTTAGAAATCAAAACGAATTTTAAACAAAATTGTACTTTGTGAGCTTAGAGTGATTCATTAAACCTGTGAAAAAAATTTACTCCCTGCATATCAACTTGCCAATAAAAGTTAAAAATACAAATGATATAAAATTTTTTATCAAAAGTTTACACAAACGTTTTTCACTAATTCATCATCTTCAGGTGTATAAGTAACTGAAACCCTGCTTATAAACCTGAAAATGACGAATTGGTCGAAAACGTTTGTGTAAACTTTTAATTAAAAAAATAATACTATGGATTTGTATTGTTAAAAGATTATTACAGTAAGGGTAACAGTACCAAAAGATAATTAAATTAGCGTCTGTAGTATCTAATAATTATTATAGAGTTAACAAATAGATTCCATGTTTGCGTGCGTCTGTTCCGTTATAGATAACAGATGACGTCAAACTGTGGTAAGCGATAGCCGAGTGTGTCACTGATGTTCTTACCACAATTTGACGTCATCTGTTATCTATAACTGAACAGACGCACAAACACATGGAATCTATTTGTTTTATATAATAAAAAATTAAAAAAATTATA
This sequence comes from Palythoa grandiflora, assembly GCA_026546935.2. NCBI lineage: Eukaryota > Metazoa > Cnidaria > Anthozoa > Zoantharia > Sphenopidae > Palythoa > Palythoa grandiflora. Next base: position 4,445 of record JAOCPT020579364.1, on the reverse strand, counting down.
ATGATGACGTCAAGCGTGCGTCTGTCCTCTAATAGATCACAGGTGAGAACCAATCAAAATAGGAGAATCGCTTGGGTTATTATATAATACAATATAGATCACATTTCTGTACTATTTACAGGGATGGATCTATGACTTTCAAAAGGAGGAAACACGTCCCTTACACTCCAACCACACCATGCACGGCTCTACACCAATGGGCGTAATACATGAATCATAAAAAATCCTTCACACAAAATATATTCTATTTATTGGTGGATTCACTTTTTAAGCTCATGGGTGTTTCTTTCTACATATTGGTATTATGAATTACAGGTTTTACTTGGTACAAGCACAAAAAGCAGTGATATTAATTATAAACAATATGTGAACATATATATTTTTTCAGTTATCTGGCAAGACAAGTTTGTGGTCCTTTGATTTCCTATTAAAGAATCGAGCCGCCATGCTGAAGCTTGCTCTTAGTTTCAAAGTTAAAAAAAACATGAATGGTTATTAAAATTATTCAGGTTTTTAAGGAAAAAATAGCAAAAAAGGCACGTTCTGTTATCGGCTTTGGTTTGATGGCCAGGTTGTTTTGAATATTTTATGTTTTATAATGTTTTGGGTTCATATTACTTTACTTTAACTTTACTTTAATTTAAATAATTGCCAATAGCAAGCTAATCCGGCAATGGGCAGTCAGGGCTCGTGCGTGGAGATGATATAATGTCCGCGTGAAACTTATACCATCAACACAACAACAGGGTGGAGCAGTTCATTGCCAGATGAGCGTGCTAGTGGCACCATTCTGAAATTCAAATATTGGTTGAATTCTACTTATATAGCATTTTGTAATATTAACAACATTCTCTTTCACCGATTTTTGCAGCTCCTGGCTTAAGTTGAAAACACAAAATTTTAAAATCAGATTGTTTGTTTTCAGTTAAGTGATCACCATTGCCACAATTGTTGAGATAGGATAAGAAGAATGTAAACGGTTTCATTCATTATTAAAAGTTATTAACATCCAAGAATACCAACATATTTGTTTGCTCCCGCGAGGAGAGATTTTCAAATAGCAAGGCACAGTTACGGAACAGTAGGATTGTAATGTCAGCGTGCAGTACTCAGAGGAAACACCGATGTTCGAGTCACACTTCAAACTAGTTCTAGTTATTTCTGAACAAGCAAATTCTATTTATCGGGATTTCGTTTATAACAACCGCAAGTTTACTATGATCTGCATCTCTTTGTAACAAAAACCAACCCAAACCCAAAATGAAAATACTAAATGAATATATTCATCACTATGAACACTATCGTCTGCATCTCGTTCTAACAAAAGCAACACAAAATACTAATTGCTAACAACCTTTTTTTCAAATTTATATACATATATACATATATTTATCCTTTTTTTAAAAACGTACTTTAAATATATTTATAGTTTCTTTATGTTAGATATTACAATATTAGCAGCAGTTTCTGGTGACACCTACAACGCATTCTCAAAACACAACTGTTGTCGAACACAGCGGCTACAAAGTATGTGGTGTGCTCGTAAGGCCGTCCGCAGGTTTGCCGTGAACTCTGAACCTGTAAATACATGTGTACAGCGGTTCACCATAGTTTGAGCTCACGTGGAGCTCGATGTAGTGGTAAGACGACTGGTTGTGGTCCTGTTAAGAGGAAATGAATGCATTAGCACCGTACTTCGTTATTTTCTGTACATATTGCAGAGGTCTCGTCACAGAGCAGTATAGCGGTGCTGCACCTAGCCGGTGTAGCAAGCATTTCCGTGGCTTTTAGAAGAGGTTTTTAGTCAAGTTTGGCCGCGCAAAAAATGGGGGAAAGGTTTTGTCCTTTTTTCGCAAGCCAAAACTCAAAAATTATTCTAAAACGCCACGGAAACGCTTACTACAAAGCTAGGCTATGCTGCACCGCTCTTACTCCTACGCCAGGTTTCGATAAAATGTTCTTAAGGAACAAGCTCCAAACATGTTTCTCCTTCGACCGACTGGGAATTTGTTCAACTCTGTCCCAGGCCCCCTTTTTTAGCTCAGGCAGGTCACGCGATGTCGCTAACCTTACCAACAGAATACAGTACGCAAGTCAATAGTCACGTAATCGATCATATGACCATGAGCCTCCGCTCTCCCGCCCGCTATGGGGAGAGCTCGGCATCGAACCTCTCATTTTAAGAAAGCAATATTGATTACAAAACAATGTAAAATTCAAAACTGTAATGTGAAAAATCTGTCAATCTAAATAAATGGCGCTTTTTAAGCGCTTGTGGCTACTGCAAATCATAGTTATAAGAAGACCTTTTAAATCCAGTTTAGAACGTTTTTTGTACTCACATCACTTATTTACGTGGGGGATTGGGAAGTTTATTGGCTGACAATTGATTGATTCCGAACGATGTTTCGAGGTTTAGTGGGTTTCCTGTGTTATTTGGTAACTTGCCTGGGCTTCCTGTTGTGGTGTTACGGACTCACTTACCAGCACGACAGAGTGGCCACCGTCTTTCGACGCAGTAGCCACAAAAAAGCACGCGTAAGATTTCAAATTTAATTATGTTTATTTTGAAATTACTGGTGTTTCCTGCACTTTGATTGGTTCCAACAATGTCTTAAGTTTGCTCTGAAGTTTGTCCATATAATTAAAAATAACTACAAAGTAGTGGCGGCTTGAAGATGTGAATTTTATTTTCTCGTGTTTAAAACATTTTACTTTCGAACCGAGTTCCTAACGGGAGTCAAACCAATGACCCTCTGATTAGCGGTCAGACGCTCTAACCATTGAGCTACAGGAACTCACGTGGGGAACGGAACATTAAAATTGGTTCTTAAAGATGAAACACCGGATATATATCCTGAGCGACAGGAACTCACGTGGGGGACGGAATACTTAGTTTTTACAGATGGAACACTGTGTATATGTCCTGCTAGGCGCTAGAGTCATATTTATACGTTGAAGGGTAGATATTATGATGTTCATATGATGTTTAGGAATTTCCAAGCTGTAAAACACAATATAATTTATTTTTGAACTCTCCAACAAAAAAAAGACACGAGATCAGTGTTAAAATCAACTTCATTGAGGAAATTGTGAACATGGGGGATTAGGAGAAAACATTTGGACTGGTGGAACCGCAAAGGAACATGAATAAATGGTTGCTACAATTCTAACAGTGGAGGAGAATTCTTACGTTCTGTATCTTGAAGGTCTGCAATGGCTTTCGACGAACATCATATTGATATGTTCCCAGCAAGTCCCTTGAGCCACCTGACGGATCGTTCCATCCCTATCACGAGAAAGACACGTGAACTTCAGCTTCTAAATCAGATACTACTCAACATTCTACATTGCTTTCAGTTTCATTAAATTCATTTTATCAGCTTTACGTAAAATTAGCATTCAATTATCAACGGAAATCTCAATGATACTATACAATATCTTCTCATATTCCACTACATATGGAGAATTATCGTCCTTTTTTATTCAAGCACCAGTATAGTACTCATAAATATTTTCCATGTGAACAAGAAGCACGAATGAGTATTATTTGAGCAAAAAGTTGTGCTTCGTGCCAAAAATATTAATAAAAACCAAAAGAATAGGTTTTCAAAAATATACTTGGCGTTTTGGGGGATTTGAAAAACGCTCTATCGTTGAAACAAAAGCTGTGAAGAATGGAACTCTTTTAAAAAAATGGTATAAACCACGAACAAAGAGTTAAAGCAAGAGCTACCAAAACAAATTGATTTTGAAAATATTATAGTCATCTGTAACTTGAGAAGAACCACCGAATTTAGACTTCAAATCCAGTTACTATTCTACTGTATTATAATGAAACTTTCTTGCAGACTTTCCTACAGGGGCAAACTCTCTCGTACTTACCCAAACGGAGAAATCCTTTGGAGCACTCGGGATTTTCCCATCTCCACGTGGAGAAAGAGACGCTGGTATGTGTTCTAATGTAAAGGAACTGGGTCTGATCCGAAGAGACAACTGAAACCGTATATCAAAGAGGAGATATGGTTTTTATGCGTTTCAATGTAAATTTTTGCACGTACACATTTTAACGACTCATGATAAAATAATAAAGAAAATACAACTGACGAGTTAAAATGAATGTCCATACAAGTCAAGAAATCAATCCATAAGATTTATATAATATGGGTTTTATTGATCTACTATTTAAAGCATAGCAAAAAAGCTACAAACAAATATATTTTTCAATAAAAGGAAACAAGTTTCGCATTAGCGGATGGCGTAGTGTCACAGTTTTTGTTTACTGAAATTGTACCCAAAAAGATAGCAATGGGATATTTCCGAATTACGCTCCACTGCTCACAAACAAAAACATCAAGTTGAGGCCAGGTGCTCAAAAATACAGCAAATGTATGAAAGTGAGCACTTAGCCTCGACTTGAAGGTTTTGTTTGTGAGCAGTGGAGC
>JAOCPT020579323.1:0-10587 GCA_026546935.2 Palythoa grandiflora | reverse complement strand
ATGTAGGGTTTCCCTACCTTTAAGATAGGGAAACCCTACCCCCTAGGGGCACCCTATCTCACATGTAGAACAAACTATGTAATACAAAAGGAAAGGGAAACTCTACAACCCAGGGTGACCCTACTACCTAGGGGCACCCCCAATCATGTAAACAGCCCCTAAGTTAACCCAAAACACCATTTTCTCCTTCAAGAAACGATTTCAACTCTTATAAAATACTTTTTTTGATTTTCCGAGGAAAAAACTTGTTAAAGATTAAGATCTCATCTTAATCCTCGCCTACGGCTTGGGCAAAAGTATGTCTTAGTCGGGCCCAAAAGATATTTGTCCCGCGAAAATAATCTCTATTGTTATATTATAATGTTTAAAAAAATTAGAGATAAAGTACCAATGTAATAAAATAAAATATCAAAAACACGCCAACGTTGACACTTTTGCTTCCAGTTTCGAGAACGGCGAGCAGTATCAACAGTCTAGAGGATCTTGTGGAACAAGACAAGGTTAAGTACGGCGTACTCAGAGGAGGGTCCGTAGGTCGGATGTTTGAGACTTCACCGCTCAGTCTTCACAGAGCCATATGGACTCACATGACCCAATATGATACTTTTGTTTCAAGCACCAAAGAAGGCGTTCGGCAGGTCAGAGACGAAAGTACTAGTTATGCGTACCTTTCTGAAGAACCCTACCTGCAGTATTGGAATCAGGTTTGTACACGCCTTTTAAGGTTTAGTTTAAGAATTCTTTTATTCAGAATGCTGCTAGCCACTGTTCTACCTATGAATCTCGGTTTCCGGATACACTAAATTTTTGTAGAATTCGATTAATGATTTAATTTAGATGTACAGTACCGTCCAGAGGTATTATAATGTGGTTACAGGTCAATCCCGCGCGTCGATCCCGTCGACTCGTAGTATCGTAGCCCGTCATTTAAGCAGTCTAAAAAAGTCCTGCCACAACCCTTAAGGGATTCTGCGGTACCGCATGCAAGGGCTTAAATTTTGAACTTTTTTCTTTTAAAGGCACAAATATATCTTTTTGGAAATAAGTAATGGATAGAAACGAAACCATTTGGTAAAGAGGGCTCAATACCTATTGGCAGAGCTTAAATAAATAAATAAATGCGATCTATCCAATCACTTCGTCGCTACAGGACTGTTTCATGCAGCGCTGCTGCAATCTTCAGGCGACTCTTGGAAATAGATATAAAAATGTGAAATCTTAGGCCACGGTTTAATTAAAAAAATAAACTGAAGATTATAAGAAATATACAACTTCCAATCAGAATATTAGCCTTTTTATTACGCATGTGGGCAATCGGATGACAGTAAATCATGCTTGTGATGAAACACTTTGGTATGCGTATGTATACGTATACTTCGGCGTTTTCCATTTCGACAAAATTTATAGCAGATGACATTTTGCACTCGTTGTGGAAGGAATGGTGAATGCAGCGTGCGGATAAAACCTGGTACCGACTATACTATAATATATCATTATATTTCACTCTTTTATCTGTCATCATCATCAATATCATCATCATCATCATCATCATCATCATCATCATCATCATCCTCGCCCTTTACACCGGGATGGAGCATGGGCCATCAACAATGTACTTCCATCGGCCACGATTTTGGGCCGTATTTTTCCAGTCTACTGAAGTTATATCCCTCTGCCGCCATCTCTGCCGCCTCCATTTCCCTTGTCCAGGTATGTTTCGGTCTCCAACGGCTTTGCTTCCCTGATGAGTTCCACTGCAGTGGCTGTTTTGTGATGTTATCTTTAGGCTTTCTTAGTGTGTTCCCGATCCACAACCACTTCCTTCCACCGATAATACTCTTCACTGGTTCCTCGGCCGTTCTTTACCAAAGTTCTTCATTCCCTGACTTTTCTGGCCACCAAATTCTAAGGATTCCTCGACGGCATTTATTGATAAACGCTTGGACTTTCTTCAAGATTGGCGATTGTCTTAGGCCCTGTCTACAAGTATCCGGGTATTTTTTAATCCGCGACTTTTTTCTCTCCGGATTCGGCTTCCGTCCATACATATCCACAAGCTGAGTCCGATGAATCCGATACCTTTTTAACCCTTTGAGCCCCAAACAGGACAAATGACGTGTTGTTAAATTCTCCCAACTGAGTTCCCTACTTCCTATATAAGCAGTTTAGGAGAATTTGGCGTTTCAACTTCCACAGCTTATTTCACTTGATCAATTCCTTGCTTCTCATTACGAGTTCTATTGTTTTGTTTGAGTTATGTAAGGAGAAGTTGGAGGTTGATAATTTGTTTTGCGTTGTTTAAACTGTGGTTTAGGGTATGGAAACAACCCAACGGATTTTACTGGCAGATATCTACAGTTATTGCCAAAGGAACAAGAACCAATCCAGGGACAGAGAACTCAGAGAACAGCAAAGATTGGAGGACAGTCAGAAAGAGGATGAAAGTGCGAGTGAAGTTGAGAGCATTCTTCAAGATGTTGTCGAACTTCCAGATGTTGAGGAGGTGTTGCAGGACGATGCCCAGGATGGCGTCCTTGCAGTTCCACAACTTATTCAGCTGGATTCTCCACCAGATGTTGAGTCTGAACTGAAAACATTGGTTGCCGATTATCCACCTTCAGCACATTTTAATACTCGTTTTACAATTACAAAAATAACTGAAAATGAATTTACATCATCCTCAAGTGATGATGAAAGTAGTGAAAGCTGCTCGCCAGTTAAGGAGTTGGAGAGCTTTTCTGAAAGGACAGGTAGCTCGTTACTGGTTGATCTTACCTCTCCTCCTGCTGCCCCTTCAACACAATCACAAGGCTTGTTGGCAGCTATGAGTTCAGGAGACCGCCCTCTGATTGACTTTAGTCCGAGCCCAGTTCCCGAAAAGAGGTCAAATTTGACTCAGGGAAACTCAGATGGATTACTTGATATTAAAAGACTTGATTATTCTCATCCGCTTTCTTCACATAATGCGAATTCAACAGGCAAGGAGAGATTATTGAAATACTGAATATTGCTAAAACGTTGCCTAACATTTAGAATTGAGGTGTAAAATCTTTTTTTTAAGTAGAAAAATCCTGATTACGCTGTGTGTTACACAACAAGAAAAAAAATTATTGTAACGATGGTGGTGACAGTGGTGTGGTGAGACATTAAAATCTCCAAATTTTTTTCATACAAATAGTTTTACTGAAATTCGTGTTTTATCTGATCAATTTCCTTTTCTCTAAAGCCCGTTATACACTAGCCTCCTCGCAGACGTTTTTTGTGTCAGTCCTTCCTAGTTCCCTCCCCCGCAAACGTCTGCTGACCCGAGCTGAACATTCCATTCCCAAAACTGACCAATCGAATTTAACTTTATTTTTCGGTGGCTAGTCTCAGGCCCTTTCTTAGTTTTTGGCTTTGTTTTTTAAAATATCGCAAAGTTTGAGAAGCCTGGAAAGTTTATGTGCGAGAAATTGAAGAGAATCTCTTAACCATCACTGGCAAGCAGTAGTTCATGTATTTGTATTTTAAAATATGTTGCTTCTACAAGAGGCTTATAGCAGAATTGGTAAGACTAAGAATGTTGTAGTAGTTTCGCTTTGTTATTTTTGGAAGTCAACAATTCAAACAGAATGGAGGATTCAAAGTTGTGACTCAGAAGTTATATCAAGCAGTGTACACTGTTTGTAAAGTGATGTAGTTTCTAGTGCGAAGATTCAGCGCCATCGATCTCTGTCTTCCCGAAGGCGAAGTGGCATTATTATTAAAACCTCAAGTATTCGCTACATCAGGTACACGTCTATAAGTCAAGTGCATGATTTGTGCACCAAACAAGTTTCTGTCTGAATAAATTGTTTAAGACATTGATGGACAGAAATTGATCAGTTTCTGGTGATTATAAACTGTTTTCACAAAGATTTTTATCCTTAGTCTAACAACGGAATTTTTAAGATACAAATTACATTTAATGTTGCCATTCAAAAGTATTTTTGGTGCTGCATCTCCATAATAATAAACGAGACATACGCACCGAATTTTCATAACTGTTTTGACAGGTTTTTCATTTCGCGGCAATGCCACCACAAGCACTTTAGCACAAGCACTTTATTTATTTCACCAGAAGGATCACCATATACAATTTATTTTTTACATTAACATGTTTGTATGACATTGACATCTTTTTCATACAGTACAGTTTTACAGTACAACCTTTCAAAGGTTTATAGTGATTAGCGGGCTATGCGTGTTATGAATTAAACAATGGGAATGAAATGTTCAGCTCGGGTCAGCAGACGTTTGTGGGGTAGGGAACTGGGAAGGACTGACACAAAAAACGTCTGCGAGGAGGGTAGTTATACACGAGCTGATTTTTATTGGAAGATTCCCAATTTTTTTATCCGAGACAATTTAATGGGATGCAAAGAGTGCCACACACAAACTGATCATTGGTCGGGCTAGCAGAGCATGGCCTCTATCTTCTGAAACATCTTCATATCCTGTGGCTGCCATCTTGAATCTTGCTATGTGATCAGGTGATAAATACTGCCTTGTGATTGGTCAAAAAAAAGGTTTGCTCCCAACAATTTGTCTAACTCGGCCACACACAATCCGGCAATTATTTATCGGCCAACACTTTTTGGTCAAACATGCAGTCTTTGTTGGTGACAAAAAATTTGGAGTTTCCCAACAAAAAGTTGACTCGTTTGTTGCGGGCTTTAGACAGAATATGTCGTTTTTGCATTAATTATGAAAAGAGAAGTTCAATTCTGATGGATAGACGGGTTAAAACAGGTAATATTGTTTGGATCACTTGCTGTGTTGATATGTTTATTTTATTAAATAGCATATAAAATGTTAATTACCACAGCTAGGCGGTGTAGCCGAGGGGTTTAAAGTGCTGACTCATAACCTAAGGATATTCTTCACTGCCTGCCAGTTAGACTAGTGTAAAAAGCCTTTTGGCCAGCCATGGCAATGAAAAATCCCTTTTACAAAGTTGCCATTAAGTTGTAAATATATTATTGTTATTATGAATATCTTTTATATCTACATTTATTGTTTTATTAAGTTGTTATTATTTCTATTGTTGTTGTTGTTATTATTACTATTATTATTACTATTAATATTATTATTGTTATTATTATTATTATTATTATTATTATCATTATTAATAATTACTTGACCACAGTAATCATGATGACATATTCATATTTTTTCCATAGTACGTGATAAAGGTCATCCTGCAGAAGACTTTGAAAAAGAACTAGATGTGATGTTGGCATCAGTGAAGTCTAAGATAGGTGCAAATAATAAAACTGGGTGTGACACAGAAACAAAAGGAAGCAATGGTCAAGGTGAGGGTGTAGCCACTACTTGGGAGAGTTCTTTTTTGTTGGGGAAGATCTTCATTTGACAACAGAGACAAACACTTGCATTTTTAAAAATCTTAGAGGAAACATAACTTGTAAACTACTACAAGGTCTTCTAGTTGTATGAAAGAATTTACGTTAATCCGATTAACTTCATGTTGCATTGTGTTATCCCAAATTTAAACAACAAACAAGGAAAAAAAACCGTGAGAGTTTGAAAGCATTCATTTGCGAGTATTCCAGAATAGGATTGCGTTTTCGAGTAATCTGGAATTTCTGGATTTCCGTTCTCCAAACGAGCAGTGATTCCAAGTAATCTACATATACTGAAATGTGCGCAGTTTTTTATATTCCATTGTAGCAGAACTCTTCAAACAGTTTATTGCAGAGAAACGTGAACAAAAAGGGCGTCCACATTAAAGTTGAAGGCTGCCATTTGTGTTACTATTAACTTTTGGGCCAGTGAGGTGATATATTTATTCCAGATTAATCTGGCCATTCTAATATTTGTAGCAGAATGACTGCAAGAGCTTTGCAAGGTAATCTGGAATTAGAATAGGTTCGAGTCAAACGACTCTTCCGAGAAATCTGTACATTCCAAATCTGGTATAGTCCCAAATAACATTTTGACCTAATTGAAAAGTCATCAACAGAGCATCTCAAGGTTGGTTTATGTGTTGTTCAAGTTTTGGATTCCACGTTCACAATTTAGAATATGAACTTACTTGGTGTTTAACTTTTGTTTCGTTCATGTTCAAATTGTCAGGTTATCATGGGTCTTCTAGCTGCCATTAGTAATAATAACTACACACTTAATTCCTGTACATTGGTTCATAGCAAAACAGATAAAAATAATCATCTCAAAAAATTAACTGTTTTTCTTTTGTTGTTAGATTTCTGGGAAAAGCAAGTTCATGGTTTGCTGAGCAATACATCTGGAAAGTCAATGACAGAAAAGGGGACTGACCTAATTTCATAGCATAAACCCATTATCACTTATAGCTTGTTGAGAGGTTCTGAATTTGTTAGCCCCTGGATACATCATCCCTCAACGAGATGATTGTGCCCTCTACATTAGCGTTTCCTTCACTTTCAGTTCAATTTAATTACATTTTGCTTAAGGCTCGGGCCATGTTTTAAAAAAAATACAGGTCATAAATATTGTAAAGGTAAACTTGATTTACTGAATAACCTGTTAGGATTTCTCGCATTCGTTTCCACGTTAATTTGTTTGCTAGTACTTTATTCTCTTGGTTCATCAATCTCTTTGTCTGTATCAGAATTGTACGACATGCCACAAAATAGGTAGCATATATAAGATACTTGTTAAAATTCAACAGATTTCTTGAAATCACGTTACATTTATATGAAATTGGTAAGAAATTGTCTCATTCGAAGACAAAATTTGTTATTGTTACAAGGTAGGTGATCACTTGCAATAGGTACTGCCTCAGAGCGGTACAAGTTGAGATCGGTCTCCATACAAAGCTTTTTATCTGTTAACATGAGACTGGCAGGACTGACATAATTCATTTTGGTTGCTGGACTGATGTGAAAATCTCATGCAGGTCCGACATCAGGCCGGTACGACAAACGTTTTCATGCAATCGCAAAAAGAACTGGGCTGAGATGTTGGCCCATTGTGCTGCATGTTAGCAGTAAGGTATGCACAGAAAGAACTTTGTGTTTAGATCCTAAAGGCTCAATTTTTACCGCTCATACAGTCTTGTCAGTGTTAACACTCGCATCTTTCACATCTTTCTCATGTAATTTCATTTGGAGGTCTGATCTCATACCAGTCTGAGTTCTTACCAGTCTCATGTGATCACACTGTTACTTAACAATCGCAGAGATAGTTCAGTATATTTTGTAAATAGTTTATTCAGCCCATTGAAAATAATCCTAAGTGTTCAGTCGTTAAAATGGAGATAGACACTACTAAGATGCAGTGATAAAAATTGTAATTTAGTGAAATCTGGTCCTTTCACTTTCACTGAAATATCACTGCATGGGTTACTGCATGTAGCATGGTTTGTAAATGGTACCAAATAGCTCGGGCTTGCACTTGCTGGTTGATGCGCAACGCCATAGAGTCCCTTAGCTGCATGGTATTACTGAAATAATTTTTGTTATAAACAATTAAATTGTCCAGATGGGTATTTCAACTTTGCAAAAATGAGACTGCTAGTGATTTAACATGCTCGACAATTTTTTTGTGGTAGCTGGTTTTTTTTTTCATTTTTGAGAGCGAAAAATAGTTTTTACTGGGAATTAGGTAGGAGACTCGTAACAATTTGTAGTAGTATTATGCTGTTTGTTGGTATAGTTTTTATAAGACTAAGGACCTGGCAGGTCTCAATAACTTTTGTCAAAATGTGTTTGTTTTATTTCAATTTTGTTGGGTAACTCACGTGCAAAATCAAAAAAGGAAAGCTGAATCACTTTTTAATCTTTCAAAGGAATTCAGTGTCTACATCCATGAGTTAATTGGCTCAATTCCCAAGCAGACTTACTCCCGGACCCAAAATTGCCTTAAGGTCACACAAAGTTGTCCAAGTGCGCACAAAGTTTCGTCAAGTCGCACAAAGTTGCCTTAAGTCGCATAAATGCACCTTAAGTCGCATGAAATTGCCTTAAGTTACATAAAGTTGCCTTAAGTCGCACAGAGTTGCCTTAAATCGCACAAAGTTGCCATAAGTCGCATGAAATTGCCTTAAGTCGCACAAAGTTGCCTGAAGTTGCACAGAGTTGCGTTAAGTCCCACAAAGTTGCCAAAGAGTTGTCACACAGAGCTGCCTTAGGACACAGAGAGTTGCTATAAGTCGCACAAAGTTGCTTTAAGTCGCACAAAGCTAAGTTGCATAAAGACATACATGTTTTTTGTACCGTTTGTCCTTAAACTACGTTAGGTCGCCTATAAGAGTCGCTTTAAGTCACGCTGACTTGGGGTCCCAGAGTTCGAGAGCTCTGAGACAAAGAAGAGTTTGCTTGTGAATAGAATTTTTATTTTTTTTAACTGCAAAAGACCTAGAAAGAAAGTTATGAATCTTGTTCGAAGGCCCTAATGCAAAATATTTTGCCTTGTCCCAAAACGGACAACGCACCTAAACACTTCTCCAGTTTTATACGTCTTCTACGAAACTACCTGTTGAAGAGGTTTTAGTTAATATATGAGATATTTTTTGATATTTCTCGTCTAGCAGTTATTATGCCTTCAGAGTTGAAACTGTAGAATAGTTTGTAAAGTTTTATTTTTTATGGTAGTTGGTTACGTTTATTCCTAGACAACATAATTTTGGTATCAAAAAAGTAAAGAAAGTCCTGTTCGTTTTTTTAATTCGTTCAAATGTTAAATTTGCTCGGTCTTCAAGACATTGGCATTGCTCATTTTAATTTATATAAAGCAAACACAAAATGTGAACGAGGTGAACCTAGTGGCGAAATTGAGAGACTAGTTTGACTAGTTACAGAACTGGTGCTGAACTGTTTTAATTCCTAGCACTTCTCTTTGTACTGTGCACATAATCAAATTCAATGTATAAAAAAAATCAAAATTAGAAGGCATGAAGGTTTCGCGTGACCAACCCAAACTCATTATGACAAGAAAATCTGTAGCAATAAGGGACTAATTCATAATTATTTTGCTATTACTTGCTAAAAAGTAGTTGATTTTAAAGATAATTGATAGACTATTTATGTTTTGGCGGGGCTCAAAGAAATCTATATACTATCAATAATTATTAATAATATATTGTGAAATATTGTACAGTGCAGTGAAACTGCTCTTAACAGAGGAGAAATTTCAAGTAGTAAAATACATAAATTCCGTTTGTACACGATGCGTTTTGTGTTCTGCTTCTAAGGCGGTGTTTACATCATACCTGACCGAGATTCATTTCGATACGAGTTTGTCCTGGTTCCATACAAATCGCAGTGTTTCATTACATGATACTTCAAAAATTTTCATACCGGAATGACTCATTCCGGAATGAACTTATCCTGGTACTCCCACCGGATGGAAATTTTGGATCCGGAATGAAATCCGACCGCAATAGACCATTTCACAGTTCCTGAAAGGTAACCAAGCTTCAACATGAAACCGAGGTGAAGGTTGACCTCGCACAGTTAGAGAAGTGAAACAATCTACATGCTAATAAGTTTCTTTCTTATGATAATTATTCTAACTTCTCTAACTTTGCCAGGTTAACTTTCGCCTCAGTTTCATATAGAGGCTTGGTTACCTTTCAGGAACTGTGAAACATTCTATTCGTTTCAGTGCCATGCAAAGTGTTTGCAAGTTCATACCAGTACAAAAATGGCTGCGAATCCGGGCTTCCAATAGACTGGGACGAGTTGAGCAAGCGCACTGCACTTTTAAAACTTCGTTTCCAGGCTACCAAGCTTGTCGCTTCGTTCCGGTTCGAGTTCATTTTAACAAGTTTCTTTATTTTTTTTCGTTCCGGAATAACTCTCGATCCGGTATCATGTATAAACCACCTTACTTGATGTCTTAAAATATAGTTAAAATAAAACTTAAAAAATAGTTAAAATATTTTATTCAATTCTAAACAGTTAATGAGATACGTAGAAATTGTAGCCAAATTCTATTGAATCCTGTTTCAATTTTACAAAACGACCGGAAAATGTTTCCATATAATGTCATACGGTGTATGAGACAACAACAAAACATGCTTTATTTGCATAGATAATTGCAATAAAAAGAAAACAAAATACCACTGAGTTCTCATCCAACCCATCCCCGAACGCCAGAAATTGGGTTTAAAAAATTAATTTTATAAATATCTAACATTCCTTAGTCTTTATGCCACATACTATACAGTGAATGACAGGATTTAATTGAGCCAAAAAAAAAAATGTAAAATTGCGTTTGGGCATTTTTTAATTTATATAAATGTAACGTTTTCGTTTGAAACCAGCGTATATCGTAAGTTTGCTAATATCAACATCTAAATCCACTTGTTGGCTGAAGCGGCCAAGAATTGGAAATAAGGTGCATTGAGAGCACGTTTAACATCTGCTTAAATGAACATCTTAATATTGAATTGAAGCATCTAGGTAAAACATTCAGTCATGACATGAACGGGTATCCCCTTGGGTGATAAGTAATGGTAGTAGAACTAAGTGGAGTCCAATTCAATCTGTTATACCGTATTTACTCGAATAAACGCCGCGGCGTTTATTAAATTTTTCATGATTTGGGTGCGGCGTTTATTCGAGG
>JAOCPT020579285.1:0-10587 GCA_026546935.2 Palythoa grandiflora | reverse complement strand
GAAACATTCTCGATCACCAGTCGTCATTCTCGTTCAGTGGTTGCGATTTCTTGTTCATAGCGATCGACTTCTCGATAGGCAGCTGTAATTTCAATCCCCAATCGCAAACTCAATACACTTTTGAATGGTATGGCTTGCCATAGATAGCCGATAGTAGATTGTTATCGGATAGTTTTCCGAGAGATTAGGCCATTAGGGAAATATTGAGTTCAGAATGAGCCAATCAGATTTGAAGAAATTGTAATTATTATAATAATGACTGTTATAAACCTTTAAAACAGGCGTTACACTTTTATAATTTTAATCGAGAATCAAAATGCAAAAAGTTTTCAAATGCCAAGACGCTATTGATTTCAGTTTAAAAACACAGTGAAACAGTATTACTGGAAAACTTAAAGGCCAATTCCCTTCATCCTAGCTGTCACTGTCTACTATTTTGCTTGCTAGCTTTGGAATTCAGTATTGTCAAATATTTATTACGTTGCTTTGAAATATCTACTTGTTTGGTGTCGATTTTATCATCTGCAAATATTTTCTTTGGCAAAAGTGTTCCAATTAGTTTTCATGAAAACCAAAAGTCCTTCTGCTCTTACTCAGTGCTCTTAGTCTTAGTTACAATTAACAATTAGAATACGAGCTCGCAATTTCTATCGGCTGATGGAATGACGAGGGCAAAGCCCGAGTATTTTTAATTGTTTTAGTAGAAATCTCTGGAGAATAAAAAAAGGAACAACAAAGATTTTTGATAGATAAAGTTTTAAGTTTTCAAACAACTAATGTTGATGATCAACAATTTTTGCCGGCAGGTGTGCTCGGCGGTCCGTCGAGTGAAACTTTCTTGTTAAATTAATATCTCCACCTAATTTTTTTCTTACTTTCAAACATTTTCACACCATATTTTATTGCAGCCTCTGATTTATCTGAATCTATTTTGTCAATTACAAGCTCCAAATCGTCTTCAGAAACGACTGAAAATCGGGCACTGCATGTATCTGGACGCCATATTGAATCTCACAGGCTGTATCTATCACCTGTTATATAACAAATCAAGTTATTCTCCCATTTTGATTGGTTCTCGCCTATGATCTATTAGAGGACAGACACACGATTGACCTTACATTACAAAATTTTAAGTTTTTATTTATATAAAACAAATAGATTCCATGTTTTTGTGCGTCTGTTCAGTAATCTAGTAATAGATCACAGAGGACGTCAAACTGTGGTAAGAACATCAGTGACATACTCGGCTATCGCCTCGTGTGCCACTTTTTTGTTATTACCACAGTTTGACGTCATCTGTTATCTGTTACTGAACAGACGCACGCCAACATGGAATCTGTTTGTTAAATAGATGGTGAATACGGTAGCCAATCAGATTACAGCATTTGTGACAGATAGCCACTAGATTTCTACTAATACCAGATATTCTGCCAACAACAATCTATACAGACCAGCTCCCGAACAAACTATGGACTGTCTAGATTTAAAACTACGTCATCAAGGACGTTGGAAGAAGGTCCACTGGACATAAAACAACTCATATAATCGCTTCTAAAGTCAATACAAAATATACCTTCTAGACAACCAGACCTGACCAAGCCAAATTTGTAAATATTTTTTAAAGATTAGCATTTTTTCTTTTTTCGAGTTTTGTTTTCCTTGGCAAATTTAATTTAATTTGGTTGTGACCAACACGAAAGCTTAAGCTACTTTGGTCATTACGCACATATTCTTTAGTTATTGATAAAATTCTATATCCGTTGTTATGCCACCTTCTAATTCATGTAATTCTAGTCTTTATTCTTATAAAATTTAAATAGTGCAAACAAAGAATTGATTTATTTGGTTAAACCGTAGACTCACTGAATGATAACAAGATGCGTTTTGTTTTGTAAAATAGAAATCTGTCCGGCTGTGGTATTTACGGCATTCGCAGTGGTGCGTTCGCAAAACTGGGTTGCCTTCAAAACTTGTGAGTTCAGTTAGTTGATGTTTAAAACTTTAATATTTATCACTTCATTACTTATTTCTAAGTGATAAGGATGTAACCGGTTTAAGAACACTTACTTTTTAGATAGGCATTTCAACCACTCATATAACAGCAAATTAGTTAGAGAACTGCAATTCAATCAATCGTACTATTGTAGTAAATAAGCAACAGACTCTGGAAATTCAACCAATCATAATAATAATGATAATGATAATGAAAATAACAATGACAATCACTGACAATGGCTATGGCGATGGCAATTTCAATGGCAATGGCAATGGTTATGGGAATGAAAATGGCAATGGCAATGACAATGGCGATGACAATGGCAATGGCAATGGCAATTTCAATGGCAATTTCAATGGCAATGGTTATGGCAATGGCGATGGCGATGGTGATGGTGATGGCGATAGCGATGGCGATGGCAATGGCAATGACAATGACAATGGCAATGGCAAAGGCAATGACAATGGCTATGACGATGACAATGGAGATGGCAATGACAATGGCAATGACAATGGCAATGGCGATAGCGATGGCAATGACAATGACAATGACAATGACAATGACAATGATAATGATAATGACAATGACAATGGCAAAGGCAATGGCAATGGCAATAACAATGGCAATGGCAATGGCAATGACAATGGCAATGGCTATGACGATGGCGATGGCGATGGCAATGGCAATGGCAATGGCAATGACAATGACAATGACTATGGCAATGGAGATGTTCAAAGTACTGAAAATATACCGTATTCCTCCAAGACTACTCACAGCCATTAGAATAATAGACATCAACACCGGAGCGAGAATTGTCTCTGCTAATGGCACTAACTAATGAATTTGAGGTCACTGAGGGTGTGCCTCAAGGAGACACACTTGCTCTATTCTTGTACGGAATGGTTCTCTAATACGCACTTCGGATCGCCAAAGACGGGAGGGAGATGGAGCTTGGTCTCAGATTACAACCCAAGGGATCAAGAAGATACCCAGCAATGGCACTTACTGATCTGGAATTTCGCTGATGACACCGCCTTGTTGTCAGACATCTCGCAGGCTCAGGAACTGTTAGAGGAAGAATGTAATCAAGTAGAGCTCACAGTAAATGAAGGGAAGACCAAAGCCATGATATGTTATACTCCATCTGCAATTCTATTACAACCGCAAAGTGGCAAGCCCGTAGAGATCGTGATAAACGTCGAGTACCTCGGTTCATAGATTAACTCGACCAGACTAAAATATAAAGATCCGTAAAGCACTTGTCTGGAAAGCACTGCATAACATGAAATCGGTCTGGAAATCAAGAGTTTCACGTAAACTTAAGATAAAGCCTTGCTGTGGAACAGTTGAGCCCAAACTTTTGTACGGATGCGAATGTTGGGCGTTGAATTTCTCTCCGTAGAAGTTGTTGGATATTTCATGTACCCGCATGTTACGTTTCGCGCTGAATGTCAACTGGCAAAACTACGTCTCCAATATAGATTTGTACGGGAAGCTTTCCAGGTTATCAGACAAGGTGTTTTGGAGAAAACTGGGTCTAGTGGGCAATTGCAACAGGCACAAAGAGCTTCCCGCACACCACCTTATACTATTGGAACCAACATATTGCTCGTGCCGTCCAGGAAGATCTACCCAAATTTTGATCAACACAATCAAGAGGGATGTCGGTGTGGTCAATGTCGGTGCGTGGTAAATGGTGAAGACTATAGTCTTCAAGGCGTGCAGCTTGGCTGAGACCGCCCTAGTAGTAGTAGTAGTAGTAGTAGTAGTAGTAGTAATAGTAACAGTAACAGTAACAGTAACAGTAGTAGTAGCAGTAATAGTTGTATATTTACAGATACGATCCTTAACCAGTCACAGCCGAGCAAAGTAACTAGATAGTACCAGACCTACACTTCTGCTGACTATAACGCAGCCAATCAATTACAGATCTAAGAATCGTTGATTCAGCTTGATAAGTCAGTATTCATTTTTATTGCAGATCCTTGGCAGGCAACGAAATCCGTATCATCGACGAAGGAGTGTTTCATGGATTGAAGAATCTTGTTTTTCTGTGAGGCATTGTTTACTGTTGTACTAATGAAAAGCTGTTGGGACGGTTAGCAGGGACGGATATATCTCGGAGTGAAATGACGCACTTAAGTTATCTTAGTCGGATGTCCAACTTTATACGTTACCTCTATATATCTACAATAACGTTGCTCAAGGTTGTTGTGCCCCACCTCATGCAGCAAGAACGGCCATCAAAGTGCTACCCAGTGTATAAAAATAGAACCCCTACAACAAGAGGTCACAATTGATAATATACAGGGACGCAAATGAATATGCTAGACTCCACTGGGAAATGTAAAACAAAGAAAAATCACTATTTTCTTGTTAATTGTGTTTTGTTTTGGAGTGTAGCACGTTATTTTACGTCCCAGTATATCATTATTTGTACCATGTGGTCACTTGCTGCAGTGGGCCTATTGATAATAAAGCACCACAAGGATTCACTCACCATTTCACAAGAATTTAACTTAAAAAAACCTGTTTTTCAGTTTAAAACTGGAGGTCCTCCGAAAAATTTTTTCCCTGGAACTACCTGTGGCTAGGGCCCTTACACCATCCAATTAGCAGAGAGACTCACATTTATTCCATCTATTTGTTGTTTTAGAAACCTTGAACGGAACCCATTACAAAGATGGACTGGAAATATCTACAGGGACCTTCCACAGCTAAAACTACTGAACATCAATGGAATAAAAGACTGGAAACCCGACACGAGAGTTCTTGGCCTTAATACCTTGTTAGAAATTAGAGGTATATCTTGGAATCCCGATTGTGCCGACTGCTCCTTGATCAAGAATTACACCAGTAATGAAGAGAGACAGTGTGCATCTCCTCAAGAAATAAAGAAAGGAGAATGTACATTGTGTCCAGCCATAGGCTGTCGTTGCACAAAGCATCTATACACTAACTACACTTTACTTTTAGCACGAGAAAACTTTGTTTATGCTAAATGTAAGGACACAGAGCAATGCTATAAGTCTCTTACAACAACGAAAGAAACCCATCCCTGTTTGTCGGCTGGAACTAATTTATTCATTATACAGACATTAATTGGTGCCAGCGGTCTTCTACTGAACTCCATTGTAGTTGTCAATATTCTTACAACTCAGAGACTGCGCAGAAACGTTTCAATGCTATTTACTTGCAACATGGCGTTTTGCGACTTTTTAAATTGTCTGTATGCAGTATCGATGTCTTTGACTTATTTTTTTTATCCAAGCGAGGACATTGTTAACACAGTGAAAGACAATCTGTGCCCAGTCATTGGTTGTGCGTGGTTGCTTGGCCAGATAGGCGTGGCTGTGACGTCATTTATGATGACGTTTGAACGATACCGTGCAATTAACTATGCTACAAAGCCACTGTATCGTATAACAATCCACCAAGCAGCTTATGGTGTTATCTTAGCTTGGGTATTTGCGGGAGGTATTCTGTCGTATGCTTTGTTGCATAATTTTTTTAGCTACAATCCAATATGTGTGCCGATTGCAGCAAGCTACAAAACGCCACATCTGTTTAGTTTTTCAATTTTTCTTTGTGCAGTTGCCTCTCTTCTTTATATAACCAGCCTTATTTTATATATCAACATATATCTTGTTGTCACGAAGTCAAGCCGGCTTATGGGAGTGCGAAGAGAGGCTGTCGTTGCAAAGACAATTGCTCTGCTTGTTGTGACCAATATGGCGTTTTTCTTTTTACCAATTTTAATTTACAGCATCATGATGGGGGTAGGAGCAATCCAGCCACCTGTTTTGAAAGACAGAGTAAACATCCTTGTAAGTCTTATTCCAGTTATTGCAACAATGTACTGTTTGATTCTCAATTCTTGCTTTAATCCTTTTCTTCACGCGTTTAGAAACTTCTCTTTCAGAGTCGCTCTAAAATCCAAGTGTTCATGTGCTCTGCAGACTCGATCTTGGAATCGACATCGTAGGGCGGCAGTCGCTCCGATTCATTGATTATTTATTTATTTATTTACAACATTTATTCTGCGGGAGAATAGGCGATAGGACACATGGTCCCCTCTATTCCCTTAAGGGGGGATTATAGTTAAGATATTGGTGGATAGTTAGGAAATTGGAAGAAGTTTTTGAATAGGAAGATTAATGATTAAAAAACGCAAAACCGTCGCTCCTGACCAGGTGCAAGTGCATCCTTGGTTTGAGGACGTTTTGGCGATTTCCTATCAAATATTAACTTCAAAAATTAATTTTTAAATTTCCATAAAATACTCCAAAATCCAAACTTCCCTCAAAATAAACATTCGCCCAATTCTCCTCCTTCTTCATATCTTTCTCTAAAAATCTGAAAATATTTCTAAATTTTCTTTCGCCTTAATACTACACGATGAGCGATCGGGATTGCTGATTTTCGAAATACGTGTATAGAAATCACTGGAACTGTGTCAAAAGTCGTTAAAAATGTCTTTGCCAACTATAATCCCCCCTTAATCAGCGGACTAAGTATAAAGATGCAAAAGTACAATGAAGCAAATGTACTGTCGTAAAATAACGTAATTATTCCATTCATATATACCAAAAATAAAAAAATCAAGAAACTAAAGTCTCCACTCGTACTATATATATCCTAATTCAAGTAGGGTAGCAGTTACAAACAGTTAAGAGATTGGGTCTTTGGCAGAGCGGGCAGATAATGTGCCAACTTCGGATGCTTTTGGAGTCGAAAGTTGATTTTAGTTTATTGAAAAATAAGATTTTCGGGCTTTTTCTGAAGGAGGTAGTGGAATTGGAAGGGTGAAGAAGAAGAGAGAGAGAGAGAGAGAGAGAGAGAGAGAGAGAGAGAGAGAGAGAGAGAGAGAGAGAGAGAGAGAGAGAGCTCTTAAACTTACACAGCTATAGCAGACGTCGTGTTTATTGCATGCATTGATGAACTTTGTCTTGTAAACAAACGGAAAATCACATGGTATGCTACAACCGTTCACGTGAACAGGGCAGCCGGGGATGGTAGGTTGCTCAGCTGCAAGGGCCACAACGAAACCAAGAGGCACTAGAAGTGCAATGCTCAAGAGTGAGATCATGATAGACGCGAACTTTGTCTGAAACAGAATTCAAATCAGTGAGTATAAAGAATGACATATATTAACGTTTATATGTTGTATGATACGTGGATAACAAGCCGTATAATGCGGTGTAATATTAACAATTACTCACTGAAGTCGGCGGAGGTGAATAGCGGGGTATTTGCCGAGCCGCAAAGAAGCTCCTTCACAAGAGCTAATAGACCATTTGCCGCCAAACGCATGAGAAGGTGATTCTAACTTATTACCGATAGAACCGGAAAACTAAGAAGTCATCCAAAATCGATTTGGCACCGCTTCACGTCCATTGGACGTTAAGGGCTTACCCCCTCCCTTCATCCATCAAAGAGAGGTGGAAGAACGAAGGGAAACTATCTATCAGCTTTTTACAGACGTTATGTTGATGACGCGCTGGTCAACGATCATGCTGAATGTAACTGCCTTTCTTTGGTGTAGATTTACTCAATCAAATGCATCAGTTGGAAACCAAAGTGTTTACGGTTATGTTTACGGTTATGTTTACGGTTAGTGTTATGATTAATATGAAAATAAATTTCCATTGTTTGATGATCGTATTGATCAGCGTGAAATTTTAAAGTTGTGACTACCGTGTTGCTAACTTTTTGATCATTTAAATTTTTAAAATTTTTTTTTAGTTCAAAAATTTCATATAGATATCTTTTTTACCATTTACCAGGTCCGGCGGAGCGTCGTAGAAAAATTGACTTAAAAACTGCAATATTTTCACTATAATTTTTAGTTCATCATATTTTGCTAATTCTTATCTGAAAATGTGCCAAATTGCATTATTTTCAGAGATGCTAAATTTCATGGTCCCGAATCTCTCTGTATCCGTCGGGCTTGTTTACGGCCATGATTCAAAATTTGAAAATGTTGAAATTTAACGGAATAAAAGGGACTTTTTTCAAATCCCTGTAAATAATTCAAATCAGTTTTATGAACCATTACCGGTACACCTACCTTAGGCAAGTGTTAGAAAAGGTCTTGCAAGTGGAAATAGTTGAAGTGGCTATAGACTGTGATGCTAGCGCTGTGAGTTTAGATCACAGCAGATATAATAACAATAAGAAAACAGTTTGAGTGCTTTTTATATTGGCAACGTAAAAGTAGCTATTAAATTTAAAATGGGAATGTTTTAACTGTTTATTTAAAGGTGCCATCACTCTTTATTACCTTTCCAAGTTCACAAATAAATTGAGACAATAATGAAGGCCTTAACGCCAAAACCAAATTATCCGTCAGAAAAAAATCTCATCGGTGACATCCCATCGTACTTGGCTTCCACGTGACGTCACTGTCTTATCCAACAGAAGTGTCCGCCATTAGTGTCCCACTCTGGGCGATGTTGTTCAAAAGCTGATTTGCACCAACCAGGGTTAAAAGTTGAACCCATCTTTAAGTTTCAAACTTTGGAGAGGCTGATTTGGGCTGCAAGTCTGAGCAATTTTCTGTTGCATGTTCTACCTCATTCGTATTAGAATCGACACATGTGAAGTTAGATAGACGTGTGAACTTGGCCTTAGAAACTCTTTGCAGTACTTTTTATGCAGACTAAATATTTCCTTATTGAGGAAAACGCTCTTTAAGTTTCGGCTTAAACCAGGGTTAAAGTTAACCACTTTTGGCATGACGAACCCAGTCCTGAAGTGTTAAATGTATTTTAAAGTCTGTCAGTCCCATATAGACGTAAACATCCCGCCGCAAACTGTTTGAGACTCTTTGCGACGATTTACGTCTATATGGGAAACAGGCTTAAAAGGGGCCATTTCACTGTTGTTTTCACTTACATATTTTAGTTTTCCGCTTTTAAAAGTACAACCAATTATGCAATGAACCATACTCAGTAGAATCATTGCAAAACTCTCTCTTTGTTAACAATTGAGGGGCACAAAGATAACGGACAGCAATCGTTATGACGTGAATAAAAGTCAAGAATTAATTGTACCTGATAACAAAATGTTCGTAATTTGTAACAACCTGAAGTTCTTTATAAAAGGAAACTGTTTTGCGCGTTGATACATGTTTGCTTTTGTGTTACGCACATTTTACTCAACTCAGCAAATACTATATACAATTGACAAGGTATGAAAGATACTAATTTTATGAGGAATATTTTAGCAGGTGGCTCAGTCGTGTGGGATAAATCCACCTGACTATAACTTTACGCTGAACATTTTCCAACACGTTTACATAAAACAGCAAACAAACGTGTTTTATGGAACATAATTCGTAATGCGATATCTTAAACATTACAAAGCTATGTCAAAGTAGTTGCAACATGAGAATGTTAAAATACTGGCGTTTTATGTTCAAGAAAAGTTATAAAATATATCAAGATAGCTGACTATTCTGGACTATCAAATAGGCGTCTTCTTGGCTTATTAACAAATTTAAAACTTTTTGACCCCGCAAACTTTATCAGAACCTCCGCTTATTAATTTTTCTAGTTGTTGAAAACGAACTTCAAAATTTATTTATCTAAACGAAAATGATGATGTTCCTGTAACTTACATTCCTAACAAACTTAGGACCGAGGTTGGGTTGAAGAGAATGACTTGCCTCTAAATTGCGGCAAATTTCATTTGTTCTATTTCTGTGCCAAATAAACTGAACCAATTTTCACTCACCTTTATCTGCGAACACCGTGGCCCGAAGGCACAACAGTATTAGAAACTTACAGTATTAGAGCTTACAAACGTGAACTCGCAAAAGAGAGCGAACAACAAGACTTCTTACACCAAAATAACACAAAGGCCCTTAATGACTACAAACATTTTAGGAACAATAAATTGAAAGGCTTAAATGTTGCTTTGTGGCTGATTAAACAAAAACTTGTGACAGCACGCAAAGAAAGTAACTGCTCGATTGACCTGGTTTCGTGAGAGGTTCGAATCATCAAAAGTGATTGTAATGTGAACAAAGAGAAATTTAACTTATTTCAAAAAAGGGGCAGCCTGCAGACAGATTTAATGAGCCACATTCTTAATAAATATAAAAATATATAGATAGGGCAGTTAGAGCAATCACTTTTATAATAGTAATTGTCTGAGTGGAGTGCAATTTAGTCTGAAATCATACGCTTGATTTTAAGATCAAACGAGCACGTACCACGATTTTGATTTCAAGTCACAAGTACGATTTCAGACCAAAATTGCACTACTCAAAGTTGAAAGTTCAATTAGCACTCAGTATGACATCCAATTTGAAATAACGCAATAAAAAAAAGTTAAAATCATTAGTTCAATTTATTAAAAAGCCCGTTTATTAAAAAAAAAGATGCTATTTAGAGTTCAAAATAGTGCAATTAAGGAATTAATCACACTGCTCTGAGCCAATCAGATTGCATGCACAGATTGACTGTGATTTCAAACTAGGTGTCCTTAACCCTTTAACATTTTAACTAGATTTTAGTTTTTTCTTAACATTTGGGACTACAGAAAAGTAACACAGTTTTGTCCTGCGGCAAAGTTGTCTCTCAAAG
>JAOCPT020579253.1:0-10588 GCA_026546935.2 Palythoa grandiflora | reverse complement strand
TTTAGTACGGTATCTAAACTTTTTTAAACCCTAATTCGAAAAAGCGCCGTAAATTTTCTCTACAAATTAATATGGAAAAACGCACTTTTGGTCTGGAAACTGGTGAATTAATTAAATCATCAAACATCAATAATCCTTTAGACTTGTAACTTTCGAAAGGCAATTTTGTCGCTCGTCAGTTAGAGAACATGATTAAGAAATCTAAAAATTCATTTTAATTCAAAATTTTTAATGTAGTTCGAAAGCCAGCTCCATAAGCTTTAATATTTGATATATCGATTTGAGTATTTACGGTTTAAAACAGTAAAACTTGTAACTTTCGAAAGGCAATTTTGTCGCTCGTTTTTAGAGAACATGACTAAGAAATCTAAAGATATTTGAGTATCTGCGGTTTAAAACAGACGCACTCTGTATCGTTCTGATGCAAAACATCCCTGGAAGTATATGGTAACCTTAAATGGAAGGACCAGAACTATTTTAACTATTCTTTCAATACAGTTTCGACATTTTATTTATTTTCCTGTTCGATCCGGAAATTGAGGAGTGTTTGTCGAAAGCAGATCTGTGAAAACAAAGGGCGTTTCGAAACTGATAGATGAAACGCATAAAAGCAGGTTGCAAACCTTGTCAGTACAGAGGAAGTATTTTCATCATATTTTCGCTTATAACTACTTTGTTTAATTTTTTTTTGCTGTTTATTTCCTTATGCGGTTATATTCACCTGAACTGTTGGTCTCAGCTGACTTGAAACAAAAATACTAAGCCGTAAAACCTAGGAAACCATGAGAAGGTTTATAATCATATATTTCGTACTCTTTACTGCATCATCCAAGTTTGTGAGTTTTACATCAGGTGAGTTACGCTTGAATTCATGTAGGTTTGGATAAAAGATTTACGACAAACGAAGTTGATGTCGATTGACGCAACGAGTTACAAGTTATACAGAATTAGTGTATTTACCAAAATTAATGGCAGTGAAATAGTTCACATATGATGGACGGTTTTTAAATATTTAAAAAATTTTATCTCGAGGTAATAATATTCGAGGAAAATGCAAGGAAATTTTGATATCGTAAAGCACAGTCGGATTTCGACTTTTGGCGCAATTTTTCATAGCAAAAATCTTTCGCAAGTTTTTGAATCCCGTTTAAAATCTCACAACAATATTTTGTGCGTACAACATTGTCTTCAGAATCAGTCAGTAGTCTGTCGCCAGTACGATGGAAATACTGGAAATGGTCATGTGGCTTGTATCATGTTGCGTTAAAATTCGCCGCGCTTATTTTGTTGCATTGTACCCACTAAACGACATGTTGTTCGAAAATGTCAAAAATTGTTTTTGATCGAAAACCATCCCACGTAACATCACCTTTAGTTTTTTGTAAATACCGTATTTCATCGATTAAACGCCCTCCTCGAATAAACGCCGCACCGTGGAACAGACAACAAACTGAAACATCGAATTTATGATGTTCACTTTTTACCAGGGCAGAGCGGAGTTGTTTAAAACTATAAGTTTAAGGTTTGAAAGGCACAGACAAAAATCCGCAACATCGAATTTATCTGATTTCTTACGCGTTTATAATGCGTATAAAGTAAAACTGTAAAGCTAGATCGGTACAGCCAGACAAAGAACTGTATCATTTTTTCTACTTTTTAAAGAAAGTTACGGTTGGTTATTTAAAAAAAATTAACATTTGAAATAAACGCCGCCCTCGAATAAACGCAGCACTCAAATCATGAAAAATTTAATAAACGCTGCGGCGTTTATTCGAGGAAATACTTTATATTTTAATCCGAAGTTTGGCTGATTTTACTATTCATAACAGTTCTATTCCGCACCAGAAGCTCTGTACAGCTTGCAACTGGGGCAGTTGCGAAAGCCTTTTTTTAATTTTTCAAGTTTTTACAAGATGTCTGAAGAAGTTTGTTACAAGCATGGGTTAAGATATTATGAAAAAACTGATACATTTAAAATATATAGAAATAAAATACACAAACTTGTATGAAAAAAATTGAAAATATGGGCGTGTGTTAAGTTTAGGCACATAAAAATCCAGTTATGAATAAGTGGACAACACGATGTGACTTGGAGCCGTATCAGTCAACTTTACGGAATACATGAAGCGAATCGGCGTGAACATGAGGATGGAAGTTATTCAGAAGACGGCATTGTAGGGGACAGCAAAGATACTAAGAAAAGTTCTGTCCCTGTAAAGGAGAAATCTGGGACCCGTAGTTACGTGCTGTAACACGCCCCCAAGGACTATAAACCAGGCCGAACATCCTTTCTTATCCTAAGTCTACAAGGAACAGACATCACCATCTTAACCCTACCGAGCCAGGGCTTTTTGGAGGTGTCGCAGCCTAAAGGGGGGGAGGGTTGATTCAACACTCCTTCCCCCCCGGAAACTTTCCTGTTATTCATGGCAAAACATAATAATGATAATAATAATAATAACAACAAAAACAATAACAATAATAAATGTTGTAAGCCCTACACGATAGTGGTATCTGACGTCATCATGACGTCACAACATTTGATGTTGTTAAACATTTCATGATCAACATGTGAACTATAAACTCGAGTTATTTCTATGAAAAAGGTAGAGAGACTGTGATATTTAAAGTTTTAATATGATTATGGTATGACGTATTGCTGACGTCATCAGCTAGTGCAGAAGTAATCCAATAATTTGTCTCTTTCGATTCTTTAAAATATAACAGAATTTTCTGTTGCCATGACAACATATTTAAAATAAAGATAAATCTTAATATCCGACGTTTCGGAACCACCATGGCTCTACTATCAAGGAGTTACGAAATTACTTGGTGAAAAATTTAGTTCTTAAACTAGAACATTTATCGTTGTTGCTTACAGTATAGTCAAAATGATCTGATAGGAAATCTAAAAAGTCAACTTATGTTGTATGTCTTCATTATCTAACGTGCATTATTGGTTGGAACTTTGTAAGAAGTCGTCTAAAGCTACAACATAAATATGTTAAGGGAGCCGTTGCCCATGGCAACAACAAAAAACTGCTATATCTCGGTCGTTTTTCAATATTTTTAGTAAAAGTACTGCACAAAGGAAAATAGGGGGCCTAGGTCTCCTTTATAGCAAAATAGAGTGAACTGATATGCACCAAAAAACGTAATTAGGGAAACTTTTTTTAAAAAGTTGATATTTTACCCATAATGCATTACTTCTAACACAAGCTTATCAAATAGCAGAAATTTCGACAAATCAATTTTTTTTGCAGTTCCTAAGGTTTTACTAATTTAAGAGTGTGAAAACATTTTTAAAAATCACAAAAACTGAAACTACAAAAACATCCACTCATTTCTTGGTTACCATGGTAACAGTATACATTCATTAATATTTTCTGAACTCCACAGAAGTTAATTAGGCCCAAAAAACCAACTCCCTCTCCCCCTTCCGAGGCGAGATAGGGTTAAAAATAATGATGATGATTATAATACTACAAAGAAAAAACATTTAAAATGCAAGGTCACACTAACTTTCAGGTCCACTTTTGCGCATGCGTATAACCATTTCACCCGAGCAACTACAATGCAAGTGACCGCATAAGCCAGTTTCACTTCTAAAATTGTATTATATATTTGATTTTCTTTTTCACAGGCGACTGCAGCGGGAAAGGCCGAGTTAACAAAGTTTATGTAATTCGACATCCGCTCCGTGAAGTTCCTAAAGGGATGAAGTTATGTCCTAGTGTACTGTCGCACTCAGCTCTTCTCCTGGACACTGTAGGAAGCAAAAAAGTAAAGCTTTCTTTTTTTAATTATTTTGTTGTAAGCTTCTGTGTCTTTTTCAAGTCTGATGGTCACTGCACCCAGTAACCATCTGACTACCTATATATTCAAGAATGATTCACAGACAGGTGTATACTAACTCATAACTATTTGAGCTAGAACTCTTATTTCTCGATCCCAATCACCAACTTTGCTTTCCTCCAACGACTCCATCCAA
Organism: Palythoa grandiflora; assembly: GCA_026546935.2. NCBI lineage: Eukaryota > Metazoa > Cnidaria > Anthozoa > Zoantharia > Sphenopidae > Palythoa > Palythoa grandiflora. The sequence continues at coordinate 6,597 of JAOCPT020579253.1, read as the reverse complement.
TAAGATTAACAGTCAGTCTAGACTTTTCATTGTATTTAAGCGTGATTCAAACTGTTTTCCTTGTGTTTCCTTCACAGTGTATTCTCGAGTTTCTTCGCGATGGTACGCATTTGTATGACGCTAAACCTCGCAGCACACAACGATGCCCGTTCCCAAAGTCTTGCCTACAAATGCGCATGCCTGATGATTCTGGTAAAGAGTTTCTCTGGGAAAGATCGCTTCATGGACAGTACCTACCTGGGTTTGTTGACGTCACACCACAAAAGGCGCGAGAACAAATGCAACGCATTATGGGAAATCATTACAATATCTTTTTCAACAACTGTCACATGGCGCAACAACGACTTCGTGAAAAGTGGGGTTTGACGGTCAAAAATCCGTTTAAGTTGTCAAAAGTTTTTTGTTTGTGTTTTAGGTTTTGCAAAAAGTGATTACTCGATGAGTTTAGTTAACTTTCCCTAGGACAGGATAAAATAAAGAAAAACGTTTTTGAATCTTAACACTACACGTTTTCGTTTATTGACATCTTCAGGGCGTTTCACACTCAATAGATGTCAATAGATGAAAACGTTCAATGTTTTGATTACCTTAAGATCGAAAACGTTTTTTTTTACCATTTTATCTATCAATGTAATTTGAAAGCAAACATTATGACAGAATAAAATAAACAAATACTGTATTTTAAATGCCTACTTGTAATCAGAAACTGCGAAAATGGAGCCCTACAAGATGAACCCAAACCATGTTTAAGCGCCTTTGCAGCCACTAAAGCTGCTTAAACAAAAAATGGTTTGATAATTTATTTTGTTTAGGGCACCAATATGGCAGCCGTACCTTTTGTTTTTGGTGTCTCAAGAAAGTGCATGAAAAAAGCAATATTGAGATCCATGTATGATCGACCTTGGAGCAGAGCACCACACAGGTTGTTGTAGTTAGCAGTTTACTGAAACAGGAAAACTGGAATGGCCGGAGAAAAACCCTGGCCACAACTAATCACCTAACACTCACCTAACACTAACTCCCACTCGGCAATCCTCATCATGCCGGTAAGTTTACCAAGGAGATCCCGACTGGCAACCAAGGGTATTCTACCCAATAGGCTGGACATATGATCAACTCACTAATACGTATACGTAGTTCACATTACAGTCTTGTTAGCCAATGTTTAAAGTTGATGTTATGCGCTCCACTAGAGAGGGGAAAATGTTGTATCCCGTTGGGGCGCCTGTGTTCTCACGTGCAGGCGCGGTGGCTCGGCTCTCCCCGCCACGTTGAACGTTCATCATAGTTTACATTTTACTGACTCCGTACTTCTGCGTTTCCACATTCCTTGAGGACAAACACAACACATTCCGTCTCTTCCTTTTCTTCCAGACTTTCTCCCTATGAAGTGGTCTTTCTCGTGTCCTGTCCATTGCCACCCTTACTTTCCTATGAGCTGATTTCATGATGTTGAATCTGAACCTTGCGTTCTTCTGTGTCATCGGTACTGCGATCCCAGAGGGTGTCCTTGCATTCTCCTGGTAGAAAATAGCGGAAGAAATAAGAAAACAAATCAAGGTGTGGTGATCACTACAATAGTGGAACAAGTAGGAGTGACACCAAAGAACATACTGTCCAGGTAACTTTCTAAGCAAAAGTTTGGTGAGCACTACAATAGTGGAACAAGTAGGAGTGACACCAAAGAACATACTGTCCATGCAGGTAATTCTCCTAAGCAAAGGTGTTGTGATCACTACAATAGTAGAACAAGTAGGGGTGACACCAAAAAACATACTGTCAGGGAGCTCTCCGAAGCAAAGGTGTGGTGATCACCACAATAGTGGAACAAGTAGGAGTGACACCAAAGAACATATTGTCCAGGTAACTTTCTAAGCAAAAGTGTGGTGATCACTACAATAGTGGAACAAGTAGGAGCGACACCAAAGAACATACTGTCCTGATAACTCTCCGAAGCAAAGGTGTGGTGATCACTAAGATAGTGGAACCAGGAGGAAAGACACTAAAAATATACTCTTCGGGAAATCTCTGATGGAAACAGACAAACCAATATGAAACTGCCGGGAAAAAATAAAATGAAGAACTGTCTAAGAACTACCAACGAAGAACCAGGATTGGATACACAATTCCTGACTTGCCAGAGGAACAAACTCAAGACAATCATTTCGAATTTAAAAACAAAAACAAAACAACGAAAATTTAATTTTGTTTTCGTTCTATATTTCGAATGGCCATTACAAGCCTTCTTCAGTTACAATGTAAACTCGTTACAAATGCACGTTATATGTATAGCGGTTTTCAAACAATTAGATTGACAGGAATGGAAACATCTAGAAATGTCTTAGAATAATCAGCATCTTTCATATCAGTCCATTCAACCGTTGGGTTCAAGTGTTTTAGCTTGGATAATAAAAGTAGTTTCTCTTGCTTTACGAATGGAGTCTCGGGATTGAGGAGAATATTTTTTCAATAGGGATAAGTTGCATGTTGATGGCAATGTGATCGGGGCTACATAGGAAGTGTTCAGAAACTGTGGTTGGCTTAGACCTAGTGATATATTTGTTGATTGTCCTTCGGTGTTCATTAAATCTGTCTTTTAGTCGTCTCTTGGTTTCACCTATGTATTGTAAGTTGAAATGTTTGCTCTGTATCATGTAGATAATTTTTTTTGTGTTACAAGTGAAGTGAGAAACGCGTACGAGTACGACACTTGACAACAGACTAACATAACACACAAGAGACCAGAAAAAAAGGGAGAAGACAATCCCCTTTTCAAACACCACAGTAAAATACACGGTGGGGAAGAACTGTGTACCGATATATCAGCAACTTAGATTCTTCAGAGATCCAATGACTAGGCAATTCATGAGGAGATCAGAATTAAGGAAGGTATGAGAGATCCAACTGGTAAGGTGGTGAATTTAATGTCGGAATACCTGCAAGAAGTACTACCAAGAGTGGAATCAATGAGGGGGCTCAATGAATTGAAACAACTCCAACAGATCAACACGAAGGCACCATAATGGCCAAGAGATTATGGTGTGAATCTGACGTTTTATGATACACGGTAATGAGAAACAAAGTGAAGGATGTGAGGACTAGAAGGTGTGCCTAAACCAGAGTTATTACAACAGGCAAGTCATCAATAATCGGAAATATCGATTACGCTGCGTCTATTGAGTCAGTGAAGTTTTCCAAAACCCATTGGGGAGAGAACACAGAAACTGAAAATTTTATGTGTAAAGGAAACGAGTACAACCATTTCAGTCCTATTTGCCATATTTTAGTTTGTGTTACGTTAAGAAATTAGTGGACCTGTCATTACAATTAGTTTAAACGTCACACCTTTTTGATACGAAGAGCTCGACATTGATAACTAATTAGAAACTAATTGAATGCTATTAGCTATAATTACCCAATTGACATTGATAACAGTTTCTGGCGTCAAGAATGTGAAAAACAACACCACGCCCATAATTGAAAGCAATGCAAAATCAATGTAATGAAAGTTGGCCAGGTTAACCCTAATTAGTAGCGCTGATTACCAAAAATAAAATTATTTATTTAAGTTTGTTTTTTGCCAGTGCCAAACTCAGCAGGGAAATGACTTTTAGTGGTTTTATTTGGCAAATAGCAAAATAAAATGTAAAAAAAATGAGCAAGACCTAGTCCTTATAGCCATTTTTCGTTTCAAGCATTGACATTATATTCATATAGAAAAATAATGACATTTCTTTTACAATTAGTAGATAATTAGCGAATAATTAGTGACAACAAGCAAGGCAAGCCCAATAAGCGTTTTGATAATAGACCGGCTCTTCGTACTACGTGTTAAAGTAAAGAGTTTTTGACGCAAAAAGACATTTATTATTCATTTTCTGAAGAACTTCTAAAACACTACAGTTTGAACAACCTAAGTGTCAAAAAAATTCAGTAACTAAAAATTTGATTTTTTGTAAACAACTAGACAATGAATTTGGCAACAAACAACAGCTGAATTGCCCCACGCCCATAAGTGAAATAAACAAACAGATTGAGTTAATTACTGAATTTGAAAACGCTGATTGAAAGTAATTAGTTCTTACCGCGCAGACTTTATAAAAAGCTGAAATCGACAAACAGACTACAATCATACGAGTTATCATTCTTCACGTGCTGATCATACGAGCTGTTATTCTTCACGTGGCTGATATAAACGTTAGAATGAAGGCAAGGTTTAAAAGTCTTTTTGCATTGAAAAGGAATGTTGAGCAGGATGGAGTAAAGAGCGAAGCAGAAGGCGAGCGTGGCGTTAGGAATAATGTAAGTGAAAAAGGCATGAGTTGTTATGCAGGTAGACCGTACGTTGGTCAATACTGGCACTTAACGCCTGGAGCTACAGAGCCCGGCATGAATGACTGGCCAAGAGCCGTTACGTTTGCCAATCGTGAAAAAATCAGCAACAATAACTACGATAAGGATTGCTATTCCAGTGTCCAGCACAGCATTTGTTTCCCTCATGACACAACAATACCTTCATTGTCCATGCCTTCTTTTTCCAATGAGAAGAAACTAGAGTTGTGTCATCACTTAAGAGAGAAAAGAAGAAACAAGAAAAGATCGCTCAGCACCTCAAGCAGCCAAATTCAAAGAAAACAGCGGCATTTTAGGAGCTCCACAGAAATTCCATTGACTACAGAAGAATTGAAAGCCCTAGATATTGATATCAATAAACCTCTCAATATCTACGAGCTTATTCAGAGCAAGGTAACTAATTAATGTTTTTCAGTTTAGCAAATAGGACTCGACTGTCCTAAACAAAGGCCTATTACTTGCAGACTGCCGCTAAATAAAAACTTTTGCCGGGATTATTTCCAACCACTTTTCCAAGGCTTTTCCCTTGAGTTTGCCCATCCAAAATCTAGGGAAAAACCCTGGGAACGAGATTGGATTATTTCCTGTTCACGGTCCATTTTCCCGCCTATAATAACGTTGTAACCACCCAGCTCTATTTGACCTCAATTGCTTAAAATTGTTTGGTCCAACCGATGATTAGAAGCGGCAATCAGATTGCACGGCTGTGTGTATCGCATACACAAAACTATGTCACTGAAAAAGCTCTCAACCTTTCTGTTTCTTCAAAATCTTTTTGGTAGGACAGAATACGTGTGTTGTTTTCAATCGAAAGTTTCCTTTCACAAGGTTCCGTATCGATTAGCTTTTGTCAACACAAAATATAAATTAGTAATTAAATACCAAACATATTTTCTCTTCTACTGCTGATTGGTTCTCCAATTATCATTTGGTTGGTTTAGCCAATCAGAGTTTACCAAGTAATGACGACGCGAGGTTTTTTTCAAACATTAAAATAGTTGCCAGCAAGTTATTGAACAAGAGTTTTTTTATTCTTCTTTACAAGAGAAATTTCATTTTTTTCATCATTTTGTCCCTTCTCTTGCACCCATCCAGTCGTATTAAGTTGTTCAAAATCGTCTTACGTTGTACAAAATCGCATTAAGCTGCACAAAGTCGCATTCAGTTGTACAAAATTGCTTTAAGTTGTACAAAATTGCTTTGAGTTGTACAAATTTGCATTAAGTTGTACAAAGTCGCCTTAAATTAGACGAAGTTGCCCTAATTAAGTTGTACAAAGTCGCCTTAAGTTGTACAGAATTGCTTTAAGTTGTACAAAGTTGCCTTAAGTCCATCTCTTATGATAGAAACCTTTCTTTCCTCAGTCAAAGCACAGCTACATCGACAAACGTTGTTCAGCCACTCACAACTCTGCCCAAAAGGAACCTTCTAGGGATCACAGAAGCCCACGACAACGTTTCCGAAGCGCGACATGCACTCCATTGACAGAACACGAATTAGCTGCTCTGGAGCTTGACATTAACAAACCTCTTCGTGAAGTCTTGGAACTTACCAACAACAAGGTAGAGAATCATAAAATATGTGCGGTTTTGCGAGCTAAACAAAAACGCAAAAGAAAAAATTGGCTTTTCTCTGTTGTACTATGTTCTTGTTAAAACGTGGTCTAAGAAATAAGCACAGGAAATGTGACAGAGGTCAAAACACGAAACAATATTGAAAACAGCAACGTAACAATGTAATAATACTGACAATAGTTAAGATGGTGGTGATAATGATAATGATAACGATGCAAATATGATATGGACTATAATGATGGTGATGGTGATGATGGTACAAGAGAAATGTCACTTTTTTCATCATTTTGTCCCTTCTCTTGCACCCAGTCAGTTGTATTAAGTTGAACAAAATCGTCTTAGAATTGCTTTAAGTTGTACAACGTCGCCTTAAGTTGTACAAAGGTATAGCAGTTTCTTGTTCTGTCTCTTTTTAAGTTGCATTAAGTTACCTAAAGTTACTTTACGTTACTGACTTTGGTTCCCAAAGTGAGCCTTTTTTATCATTAAATCTTTGAAATAAAATAAACATTTTTTTGAAATTTATTCTTCAATTTCAGTTTGAATTCCATTTCTTATGATAGAAACCTTTCTTTCCTCAGTCAAAGCACAGTTACATCGACAAACGTTGTTCAGCCACTCACAACTCTGCCCAAAAGGAACCTTCTAGGGATCACAGAAGCCCACGACA
>JAOCPT020579189.1:0-10588 GCA_026546935.2 Palythoa grandiflora | reverse complement strand
TATGTCACCTTTGTGAGTGGCGTATGGAATCTACGAGTGGTTTAGTTCCCAGTAAAACACTCCTCTCCATATAATAACGTATGTTCTGAAATTCATCACCAGTGACATCCGAAAATCGAGCCGTGCACCGAATAGTGAGCCGCTTCGCAGCAACAAGATATTGGAAAATGAAACGCCTTGCGCCACACATGTATTGTACGGCTGAGTTTAAAGGCGAACTCCTTTCATTGTTTGTTGAGTAGTCTTTACAGTGAATCTTTTTATGTTTTATGTTGTATCGCTAAGTTTTAATCAATTTTCCGTACCACACTAACTTTCCTAGTTATCAAGCCTCAGCCTGAGTTTGTTCTTAAATTGTTCTTAAATTTTGGCAAATTTGAGCCTCATTGTTCTTTTAGAAAGTTGCTCTTATAAAAAAAGTGTGTATACCGTAGAATCCTTTTGGATTTAGTAGGCTTTGAGGGCCGTTACTTTTCGGAAACCGCTAATTTTGGTCACTTAAAATACGTCAGTGGTTACAGGAACCCTTACAACTTTTGTGCAAAATAGGGACAACTAATTTCCACGAGATGTTTGCAGGTAAATTTAGTCGTTCCTTCAGTATCACTAAGTACAGTTGATCATGATCAGTCTATACACCATCCGTAGTGCAGTTTCGTATTACTAGCCATTTACAATGTTCTTAACGGTAAGCCGATGTAGTACAAAACAACGACTTCATTATCTGAAACAATAATGTCAGCGACACCGTGTGCACAGAGACCATGGTCTGAGACACGATTTTTAAGTTATATGAACACCTGTTTGAACAATAAATATCATTTATTATAAATACATTTCAAGCTTATGGATCACTATTTTCGTGGGACCGCCACTTTCGGGAGTTTGTTACTTTCGGGGGATCCGCTACTTTCGGGAGTCCGCTACTTTCGTGAGTCCGCTACTTTCGGGAGTCCGCTACTTTCGGGAGTCCGCTACTTTCGGGAGTCCGCTACTTTCGGGAGTCCGCTACTTTCGTGCGGGGCCGTTACTTTCGTGGGGCCGCTACTTTCGAGGGGCTGGGTCCGCTACTTTCGTGTGGTAGCTACTTGCGAAAAATTTTAGGAGTATCACTATTTGACGATACTGTCGAAAAACCGTTACTTTTGGGAGACCGTTAGTTTCGGGATTCTACCGTTTATTACTTATTAAATGTAAAAAAGGAGGGTTTATTACTTAACTTTGTTAGTTGTTTGAGTGTACATTTAGGGAAATCAAGACCATTAACAGGAAAAGGGTCTCCTCGTGGAACCAAGTTGAAAAATCACTTTAGGTGTTAATTTATGGAAACACAATAATACTTTTATTGTTTCTATTTTTTTGGCCTCCGCGTAATCTCCATTAATTAACAATTAGTCGCCGAAGGCGACGTGATTATCTACTATTCGCCGATAATCACGGAGCCTGAGGTGACTAATTGTTTTAGTATAATTACACTGGTGATTATTTCAAAAAGGAAAAAAGACACATTTAAAACAAGGAAAAAAACTATTGCAAGCGAAAGCGCGCCGGCAGCCATTCTGGATAATCGCTGGAGGTGATTACCGTGTGATAGTCTGAGTTTGTCGACCAATCAGAGCGCGCGATTTTGTATGATCACCTGTGTATTTATACTAAAAAACATTAGTTGTAAAACGTTTACGTTAACCGCTTAACTCTGTTATATTTATAACTCTCGGAGATTTGATTGAGGGATGCGTGCTTGCTAAGAGATTGTGGCAACATGCTGTACTGATTGTCTGATATAGCTGTTTCTAAAAACAATTTTTTTGACACTGACTCACATATGTCTTTTGAAGATGAAACGGAACACAGCCAAGCTGAAACTTTTTCTTCTCTCTGGTGATCATTAAGTGATTAAAACTGACACGTAGAAAGAAAATCTCGATGTTTTATTTTGAGGCTATATTTGTATATTTAAGTATCTCCAAGCTAGGCTACATGTCACTCTGTGTTATAAGTCTGAATTTAAAATATTTAGTTTTATACTAATTTCATTATGCTTTGAATAAGGCTAAATGATCAACGGATGTCGAAATTGGAAATAAATTTTCTGTGCACGTCGTATCGATTAACGGAGAGTCAATCAAAACTTGTCAGTAAATTTTCTTCTGTAACGAATTCACCTGTTGGGTATAATTAATATCCTTGCGGATGAATTATTTTTAGTGTTAGGGAGTATAATTCATTATAAGTGTTACCGCTAATGGGGGAGAACTCTTCAAAAACCGGAAACTTTTTTTATAAACTGAGATGAAGGAAAATAACTAATATCCTAAGCATTATAATGAAATTGAATGCAAGAAACTGAAGTAAAAAAAGAAAATCTTCAAACACCGGCTAACTTCGGTTTTAAAACTATCGTTTTTCATCAAAATTTCTTATTGAATATTGCACGGCTGCTGACCGTTAGATGATAAAGCTCAAGCGACATACTTAAATAAAGTATATCGCGTTTTTGCACTAATTATTCAACTGAAAATATAAGATAATTGAGACTTGCCGATTAGCTTTTGACAAATATTGCCAAGAAGAGAAAATTATCTTCATCTAAATAAAAATTGCATTTTGTTCTGTCCAGTCTTAAAAAGTACATCATTAGTCGTAGATCTTGATTGATCAAAAATACGATTCGACACCTTTACTTTAGTCTTGAGTCTTGCCTTAAATTTTGGAATCAAGCGCTTTTTTCTATATATTTGGTAAATTTTAGCCTGTTTGGAACTTGACTAAACTGACAACTGACAAATTAAATCAAAATAAAGCTTCGCCTGGCGGATATTTTGTTGTTGAATTTTTAAAAACTTTACTTTTCCCTGCATCGAGAACGTCGCGGGTTTTCTCTTAGGTTGTAATCAACTAAATTTTCCAGTTGTTTCTCAATTACTAATTTTTAAAGAAAAAGACTTAATACTATTTCGCCTTCAATCAAATTAGCCAAGCGGGAACTTGAGCCAAAGTTAACCCTTTTCGGCGCAGATAAAGACTTTTGGGCAACGCTTTAATAGTTTTACTGTAAGTACTGTATACTGTTTACTCGCCATTTTGCTCAAAGCAAAAATTATCCTATAGTTTGAGAGAGGAGAAACTTTTTCGGAAACACATAAGTTCTTTCATCTTTAATCTCTTTAAATCAACCGTTCTTCAATTTTTTTTGTAATTTCTTAGTATCTCAAGAACAACGAACGGATTTGCTTTTCGCTCTGAGCCAATATCGGCCTTTTTGTTATTTTTTTGAGTTTAACGCTTGTGCTTTACTGTACCTCGACTTAAATTATTAGCAATTGCGTCTAACCTGTGTACGTTTATGTTTTTTCTCAGTTTCAAGTTTTCCTCGAGGTTAAATTCAATTTGTTCTTCGATATCGTGTTCAGTTTAGGCTCGTTTACTTAAATAAATAACAACAACCACCAATTAGTTTCGTCTTCCGTCTAAATTCAATTTACTTCACCAGAGGCAGAAGTGTAGTCATTAGTCAGTAAAAGATAAAGTCACTCACAGCAAAGAATATATATTCAAAACCTTAATTTTATCAACTCAATCAAGGTGCAATTTATGACAGTAAAACAGCAGTAAACGCTATACCTGCTGAGATTTTTTAAAACAAAATGCATGCACGATCACGATTGCTGTCGATGTGCGGGGGTTGTTAAGAAAAGAGGCAGTATACAGGCGTCTATATAATGTTCTATAATGGAAGATGTAATATCCGGTGCGTTGGTGGCAAAACTGGGTAATGGGCGCGTCCTGCCACGCATGGAATGCACACAATTCACTGGGCATGCGTGGTGACAAGGAAACCGTGACGCTTCGCAAGTCGGTTGTTCTCTTCCTTCAGCTCCAAAGTTCTCGAGTGCACGGGAAGAGAAGTCATGGTTTTGCCGCTTGTGTTTTTCTCGCTTTGCAGCGTTTGCTGTGGTTTTAACGTTGATCCAAGAACGCCTGTTGTGTTTACTGGTCCACAGCCCGGTAGCTTCTTTGGGTTTTCTCTAGCAGAACACATTTATAAGGCACCTGGAAAGGAGGCAGAGAAAATGTAAGTGCCTGTGCATGTTAATGTATAACAACTATATTGTTGCTGTAATTCCGAAGCTGAGTATTCGTGCTTGTTTGTATTTTAGGGTCCTTGTGGGTGCTCCTAAGGCAAACTACACAAAACAGACACCAGGAGTTATAAATCCAGGGAAGCTGTATAAGTGTACATTTAACATTTCAAGTTCAAGTCAGTCGTGTTCTCCCATCAATTACATCTTGGATGGACTTTTAGGCAGCGATGAGTTTAGTAAGTGAACGAGCTTGCAAAATAATTGTCTTGTACTTGAATCTGTCACGGTCATAAACACAGAGGTTTAATATTCAGACTTTGGCTACATATGAAACCGAACTTGCATTCTCGCTAATTAGATATACAAATTAAATACATATATACATGCTCTTGATTTATATCACAGACGGCGGTGTGTTACTTTTTGAAATTTTTTTGATCTCGCATCATCTGTTGTCTGTTTAGCAGTGTTCGGACTTTCGGTGCGTACAAACAATTCTGTTACTGTCTTTGAAGAATAATGCTTTGTAAATAGGGTGCAAATGCCCTGCTGGTTTTTAAATGTGCCATCTGATGATCAGATCGACGGGAGAAAGTTTCGATTTTTGCGAGACAGTTCCAATGCATTTCTACACTAACCGAAAGGGTGTTGAAAGAAGCGAAATTCCATCACACAGTTACTAAAAGCGACCTCACGCCATACCATTGGAGTGTATCATATGGTCATTTCTTTGTTACGTTTGTTTACATTTTTCTTTGAGGTTTCAGCTTTGTATCCGTTAATTTGATCGTTAACAAACATTTGTGTGAAAGCTTGTTGATTATTCTGCATATTTTTAAAAATGTAAAACAGGAAATGAAATATTGATTATTGGAAATATTTCTTCTTATGGGCAGAAGAACTGTCGTGTGGACGAGAATTAAAGAATTGTCTAATATCCTAGATTAGGTGTTCAGTTCGGAAAATAAAACAATTCTTTAATGTGGTTTAAGTTTTAGGTCTTTCATTATTCACGAAGTTTTAATTTCATTGATTTCACATAACCACAGTTTATAATAGAAGTCACTTGTCAGATTTATACGATTATGGATTTTTTGGCGACAGCTGTTACCTATTGTGTTGCATTAGCGATACTTAAATCATGAATCGAAACATTACACAATCGTGCTTAATTTTTTTTCATCACTTTACTCCGACGAAGGACTTTAGTCCGAAACGTCAGTCTAATTTCATCAATCACGGTGTCCAAGTTTAATAATCATCAAACTTAATTTTTTTCATTTCGACGGGTCAAAAAAATGTGCTAGAAGGCAATTTCATGAATCTTCTCTTCATTACATTGGTTTTAAAGTAATACTTTGAAAAAATGTATTTGTGTTAATCAAGAAATGGAATCACAGTTTCTCAAAACATAAAATGAAATTTTGAAGTGTTTTAAGTATATTCATATGTTAATTTCGTTTACCTCTCAGTAAAGTGAAGTAAAAAACACGGACTAGCATTTTTTTTTCTCATGAAAATTGTTACAGAAGAATGTACGTTTGCCTTAGTTTCAGTGCTTTGAAACAGCGAGAATCAATTTACAATTCAAATAAACATGATGATAATAATCCGTTTGTGCGAAGCGGATATTGCTATGGGATGAATGAATTGTTCCAGTTGTTTATACCAGTTTATATTTAGGATATATTTTTGAAAAATTGGTAAATTTGTGAAAAAATGTTTTAAAGGGGACAGCAGTGGTTTGTCAATATTTTTTTTCAAAAGAGAAATTTATGGAACAATAAAGGTTTCATGGTGAGCACAGAAGCAAACTTTTTTTATCGACATTGTCAATGAAAGAGCAAAGAGATATTAGTTTTCAAGTGTTTCTGACTCCTACAGTTTCATTCTTTTAAGATAAAACATCTGTACATAAATTTGTTGTGTGATAAGACTTATTTTTCTGTGCATTGATTTGTTGTGATGATAAGAATTAATTTGTGAAAAACTGAGAATGCCATAAAATACGTTCAGTTTTAAATCTTTTTGGGATATATTTTAATTTGATGAAATACAAATAGTGAAAGCTTTGAGAATGCACCTGTTACCTCGTAACAAAGGCCATCAAAATTGTTTCAGAAAATTCTTTATAATTATGTGGAAAATTTAGTTTATGAAGATTTTAATTAATATTACTTAATAAATTAGATTTTGCTCATAATTATAATGTTACTGAATAAACTCTTATGACTTTCTCATTAACTTTTTCATTAACCTTCTCCTCAAGATACGTTATACTTGTAACTTCATGGCTAAAACAAAGGCATACTATATTTAGGCAACACGAGTCAAAACATAAAAATATAAACTTTTTCTTCACATTTCAGTGTTTGCCACATGTAAATTATTACCTGTCAAAATTATATTGAAAAATGTACTGGATAGGGTTATAATACTTTTATTTTGTAAATTATTTAAGTTAATACTTTCAATTTGTAACTTAAATTTGCTTATCTTTGCCAAAAATAAGATATTATTATCCAGGAAGTTGTTTCTGCATTCAGTTTATGTTTATGAATACACACAAAATTTTAATTACGTATTTTATGTTCAAAGATTAATTTTGTGATAAATTCTATTTTCATGGGTGAGTGTAATTGAACTACTGTCCTAATACCTACTGTAATCTCCTGCTTAAGTTATTTGGGCCTTTCCTCACACACAAAACATGTGCAAAATAAAAATGAAAAGAATTAAATTGAAATTGGATATATGCCTTTCTTTCTGAAGTATGAATTTTACCTTCACTTTAAAGTGTAAAATGAAATATTTATTTCAGAAAATGTTCATCAGGTCTTAGGTCTTGGTTTTACGGGTCTTGGTTTTCCAGACTACCTCATGTTAATTTGGGTTAAACTTAATTTTTTTTATGACTGTAACTCAATATGCAAATTTCAAAAATTTTTTGAGCTGGCATGCTGTACTATAGAATAAGCTCTTGCCTTAGTGTACCCTTTCTGTTGAACTCATTTATTAATCTCTCTCTTTTCTAACTTCACTAAAGTAACATATCTAGCTTCCTGCCATTCCCTTGCTCATATGTTTTTAACCAAACATGACAAATCACATAATTATTATTATTATTGCTAAATTCTCCCACCAAGCCCTATACTTTCCACATTGGCAGTTTGGGAGAATTTTGCCTTTTAACCTCTACAAATTATTCTACTTAATCAATGCCATATTTTTCATTTAGCTATATGATTAAGTGATATGATCATGTCTGTCTGACGACGTTTTGATGTTGGCTAATGTCATTTTCAAGTCATTGTTCTGAAAGCAAAACAAATGTTGTTTTGTTGTGCAATTCAGCCAAGCTTATAATGTATTCAAATGTATTCAACACACCAACATAAACTTCATTTTGCTTCCCGAACAATGACTTGAAAATGACGTTAACCGGCATCAAAACATTGTCTTATCCAAATATTTCTCATTACCAGTTATATTGCATTTGTTTAGTTTTACTTATGTAAGGAGAAGCTAGATGTTAATAAATTGCTTGGGATATAAAAAGGTTAACCCGTAATAGTGATAACCTCTTTCACTTCTCATAAGTTCTACTGCTGCTTTTTGTCAACTGTCTACAGGCAATAGGGGAGTACAGAATGGTAGAGAAGACAAGAGCAATATGTGGTTTGGTGGCCATGTGCATTCATATGGCATCAATGGAAAGGTTGTGGTAAGTTGTTTGTGGCCCCTGCCATTTATTACCGTACTTGACTGAGTAAGCATCCATGCTTGTGTACCGTAAGCGTGTACCCACCTTGTACAGGGGTGTTTTGAACTGAAGCTGTGAAAATCGTTGGCCAAATCCTGAACTTTTTCAAGAATTTGCAGTATATCCCTTTATAGAATCCTTTTTATCTGCATTTGTAGATCACTAAAACCCTGTCAAAAACTAGGGCTGGAAATTAACACTTAGTGCCCACTTACCAATGTGAGTAATTTTTGCCTTGGGTGAGCAGAAATTGTGAAAAGACTGCTGGACTGGCGAGTAAGAATTAAGAACTTTAATTATTATCCAAAATATACCAGTTACAGCTATATACAGTAATTATGAATTTGTGTCACATTTCAGAGAACTATTATAATTATGTATCAGTGTTACATTTTTGGAGAGCTATTATTGTGAACATTTTGCCAAGTAAGTGCCCTTGTTTGAGTAAGTACCCACCCCCAAACTTTGGCGAGATTTATTACACCTGGGGGGTGGGTGGGTGCTTACCCAGTCAAATATGGTATAAACTTTAAGGTTGTGTTTTATTGGAACCAGCCCATTTTGGCTCGACATGCTGTTACTCTGAATGTTTTTTTGTGAGGATAGTTATTGATTGGGGACAGGCTGAAGCAGGTAGAGAAATTAAGAAACTAACGGATGCATGTATTTTACTTTGGAATTAATATCAAACAATTTTATAGTTGAAAACTTGATGATCCCCTATAAAAACTTTGAAAGGGGGTGAAAAAAACTTCACAAATGGCAATCAGGGGGTGAAGTGTTACCCCTTATGTTTATAAAAATGAGGAGTCCTGTCAGTTCATTTGGACAATTAGTTTGGAAAATTTAGGGAGTGCTTATACGATTTTATGATTTTGGCCCATTTCTTTCAGGGTTAATAACACAATGAACTATTGTTTTTGTTTGCTTTAGGTTTGTGGTCATCGATATCGTGTCTCATATGGTGCTATTAATAATGAATATTTGCTGTGGCCAGGCCTTTGCTTCTATCATGGTCCAAATATGGATCAATCAAAGTTTTCTGATGGGGATTTTAATGTCCTACAAAAGTGTTACAATGAAAATGAAGGTTTGTCAGTTGAAGTTTATAGCGTTTAATATACCAATGTCAGTCATTAATTCCTATTAGTTTTTCTAGAACTTTCGTTACAACTGCCGTAAGAGCCATCAAGAACAGTCTAGAACTCTAGAGAACAAATACTTGCAGCTAGAACTATCTGGAACTTTCCAATAAACATTTTTGACAGAAGCATTAGGATTGCTTGTCCATTAAGTGTAATATTCTGGAATATTCTAGAAAATTGAGTTGGTTACAATAAGAAACACAGACCTTGCCATTTGAGGTGAATGAGTGCCATTGCTCGCCACTGCTCATTGATCTGAGAAGAGAGATTATTCGCTAACACCTGCCTTTTTACAAAAATATGCTTGTCACATCAGAGACTACTGTATGTACACTAAAAGTTACTTTGTGTACTACTGTATGTCAGTCAATCTGTGGCAGATCATGACAGATCGGCGATCTGTGACCTCTGACACAATGTGTCACTCAGTCAGGGATGGATTGTGACAGATTACTGTCTGACACAATCTGTTAGGCAATCCAACGTCTTCTTCCCAATTCTGTTCAATTGCATCCATCACTGCTTGGTTAAGTAAGTTTATGATAATTGCCTTCAAGGTGTACTGAACAGAGTGAGGAATATGTCTCAAGTTGAACTGGTGTTTTGAGTTAACTCATTGACCCACTTATCACATACAAGGCTTAAAACAATGACCGGTCAGAATCATGGTGATTTGACTGAACAAAACGTTCCTTTGCTGGTCATGTTGACCGGTCATGCATATTCGACTTGTTTTCTTGAATAAACTGTTGAGATCATTAGAATGCATTTTCAACTTACAATGTTTTTACTGTATATAGTAATTGATATTTTTGGGTTTTTATTGTCATTACCTTAGAATTTTTTTTCATAATGTTGACCGGCCAAAAATGAAACACGTCTGAACTAAAATCAGTTTTTCTGGTCAGTATGACTGGCCTCCATATGAAAATTATTTTAAAAGCCCTGACATACAACCAGGTCCAAGGGGAAGTTGTATTCCAAATCCTTTTTGCATTATATTTTTGGCATTAATAAGCAGTAGGAGTGTGAGCAGAACGATAATTGCCTCCTTTTCCTTACTTTTCTCCTTCACTGCCATATATATTGGTTTCAGTCCCCCACATTGCATCATAATATAATTAAGCTGCTGTCACATGGTGTTTTGCATGCCCACATGAGATGACTTACTCTACCATTTTTCTGGCCACATTGAATAAAATCATCAAATGAATTAATATGTTACACACCTAAAATGAATCTGTGGTTTGTAACTGCGCAAAAAAAATTCACTTCATAGGCACTGTAATTTAAATTTTTCAGTAAAGACAATTGATTAATTTTATTTTTCCGATTCAGATGATGTCAGAGGGCTTAGTGGAGCAAATTACCATCTTAATCAATTCTGCATGACAGGTGTTGGTGTTGGATTGAAGGTGAATTCTTTGCATAAATTTGAGTAGTTCTTTAGAAATTGCATTTACAGACTTGAAGTCAAAGTTCTTCCCAGCGTAAAGGTAACAGAGTGGAGGCTCAAATTAACATGAGGTCAAAACAATATGGAGTGTTCAAAAACAATATGGAGTTAAATAGGTTTACTCTTGAGGGTAAAGTTT
>JAOCPT020579086.1:0-10589 GCA_026546935.2 Palythoa grandiflora | reverse complement strand
TTATATAGGAAGTATGGAACTCAGTTGGGAGAATTTAACAACACATCATTTGTTGTGCTTGGGGCTCAAAGGGTTAAATTGAAATTGCTGCTGAGCTCCCTAGTTCTTATTTGCATTGTTACTTAATTCTGATAAGAATTTGTTTTCAGTGCAATTTTATCCTGAGCTTCGTGAATATGCCTTCCAAAGTTAGCCTGCATCATTGGCAAGTGCAGAAGAGGGGTCCCCCTCTACAATTCTGTTTTTTTGCCTCTCTGTCAGGACTCCCTTCCCTTTAGCGCTTGCCTTACAGACTATTCAAAGTCAATAAACGCAAAATACCAACCAGCTGGTTGAGTACTGAGCAAAATGTTGCATTTTGAATAAACTAACATCATATACGCTTGAACACTGCAGACAACACCAATGCCAAAAGTTCTACACGAAAATTCTCAACCAAGAAAATAATAAGCTCAAAGAACTTCTACCAGCATCTAAACAGCACAGATACTCTTTAAGAATCACCCGCAAATTTGACATTTTTAAATGTAGAACTGGGCGATTTAAGAAGAGTTTTATTGCATTCTGCATAAATATATGGGACGACCTTACCATTTAGCTTTTATATATTTTAATTCAATATTTTATATATTTCAATTTAATTTAATATTTAATAATATTTTAGTATTCTAATTACAATTATTCACCGTTTGTAAATAGTCCAGTTTTTAAAATTGCATCGTAATCATTGTAAATATCTATTTTTCAAACCATAAAGGTTTGCCATTGATATTTTTCTAATATCGGTAAACTATAAACTATATGTCACATAATTCTGTTCTAAGTCCACGGAGTAATCATTGAAGTGATTTTTTTTTGAGTAGAGTGGACACAGAATTACATCAAATATTAATAAAAATGGAGGTATAAGAGTTTAAATTTCAATAAACAACACAAAAGGCACGACATAATTAAGAAAAACCTGACTGGCAGGTGGCAGACAAGTTGGAATTTAACAAAGCATGGTAAATTTGAATCTAATTAAGGTTACTGAAGACAAATCCAGTTACTTGTCAGAGCAGGATTTGAACCCAGGTCAACCACAGACATAACATAACAAAATTTTATTGTTATAATATGGTACAATTTACATATCTATTTTAGCCTGCAAATAGCTATATATAATGCTAGTTGAGGCAGGCTAAAAACATACGATTATTCAGTTACAAAATAAGGTGAAATATTAAAGGAGGTGTAAAACAAAAAACAACACAAGTAGAGATAAATTACTTGAAGGAAGATAATTACAATATTCACTATCGAATACTGTCATACTAATAAGACACTGTGAGATTTTGACACAGAAACATGCTGTAATTGAAACAGTTTAGAGAGTTCCATATAGTAGCCATTAGCATGTAAATATTTGATTAGACCTGACTTAATTGCTTTTTTTGAAAGCTTTTTTTGGTAAATTTCTAATAATTATGAGCAGGCATCTGATTCCATAGACATATGCAAACATGTGAAAAGGAGTTTTTCTGGGTGTTGAGACAGGAATAATTAATGTAATAATTTTCATTTAAAGAGGCTCTAATGTATCATAATTATGTATGTCTTTGACTTGAGTGAAAATATTACTACTGTAAGTAGGAGCAAAGTTGTTTTAACTTTCAAGTCCTTTTTTCCTATTTATCTGAGTTACATTATTATACAGTATCAATGTATTTTAAAACATACATTTATTACATGCATTTTTCCATTTTTGTACTAGGCCACTTATAAAAATAAACTTGTTTATCATCAAAATCTACCCAAAATTAAGTGAGAGAGGGCACTTAAATAGTTTAAAAAACAATTGAATGCATCAGTGAGTAGATGCAACCTTGAAGTAGCATTGACAAACGAATTATCATCGCCATAAATATTTAAAAAAGCTGACGTTTCGAGCATTAGCTCTTCGTCAGAGCATCTGAAAAAGCTGAGAGAATGAAGGGTTTATATAGGTAGTTAATAGATACAAATAGATGAAAGGCCATTGGTGAAAACTAATAATCATCAGATGAATGAAAAATGCTCATTAATACCATTAGGAGCCAAGGTACTGAGTTTGAAAATAAGTTTTTGTTCCTTTCTTTTGTTTGACTCATTAGAGCCATTGTGAAGAGTAATGCCGCTAATTTGCATGTTATGAAAAGAATGGCCTGGGAGATTAAAATGCTGCATGACTGGTTTAGATAGTGAGAGATCAATTGTTTGAACATCTCTTGAATGTTCCACAAATCAATCACCTAGTTTTCTGCAGGTTTCATCGATGTAAAATTTTTGACAGACTGAACAAGTGATGCACTTTTTTTACGTTTGATATTTTGGCCCAGAAGTTATGGGCCACCAGCTGCAAGTCAGTTTGGAAGCAAATTGGAACTAGCAACTACCAAAGTTAAGCCACAAATGGACTCTAGCATAGCATTTTATAATAGACCTCGAGAAACTACACTTTTTTGGTCACTGACAGCAATGGTATTAAAAGGTGCTTTGAGATTCACAATGTTGCCCCAATATTTATTTCATGACAAAAACTTTTCACAACTTTTTGGTCATAATTTCTTTAATTTTTTGAAAAAAGTAAAAATCAGTGCATGCACTGATGAGAAACTGGAATATTTTTTAAGTGGCCTTAAATATACTCATTTTAAATAAGTAAAATGTCTTGGGGCCATGATTTGAACACATATAGGAGTGCTTCATCCACCTGTTAAGCCACTGCTACATGTGAAACTCTTGTTTTTATCGCCACTGAGATCATTGCGACTGTTGCAGAAGTAGAAAGCAGATCTACTTTTCGTGAACCCTGTCTCATAACAGAATTTCAAAAAAGTTTCATGAAATTGACTATGTTACACACTGCAAAACCTGCTGAAACTTGTTTCACATTGTTGTTGCACACAAGTTTCAGCTGAAAGTGTCAACGTGTAACAGCGCCTTTAGTATTCTCAAATAAACTCAATCCCTTCAAATTTGTTTGGTCCAATTAAACTTTCCTCCATAATAATTTTGCCTCTAATATCAAATGCCATAATGTAAGATCTGATGGTGCCCTTATCTTCTTCAGTCTTTAATGCAACAATGAGTTCATCATTAGTCCCAGGAATAAACTTGAATGATGAAAACCCATGGGTCAAGTTCAGTTCTCCAATAGTGCGAACGTGGATGTCTGTAAAGTCTTCACTGCAAATAAACATTACATTTGTTGCTCTGTGTTCATCATCGACATCATTGTACTTCTCTTTGCTAGCCCTGCGAGGTAGGAAAAACCATTTCTTGTGTTTATTGCTCCAGTTTGCTGATTCATGGATAACGTAACCTGGGTCAACTATCCCCAGCGCACCTCTCATTGCATTGTAATTATTCTTCCAATTATGATGAGCAACATCCCCATTCGGCCCCACACTTTTTACCCACTGGGGGTTAATATTTTGAAATTCCCCTGTTGTGGTAGTCCATATCTTACCCAGTCCCCCAACATAAAGAGTTTTGTCTTTCACAGCCATCCATTCTGCCTTAAACCCTTTGGATGCAGTCCCATCACCATCTGGAAGAATAACCCATGCTACAACATGTTTTTCTAGAATCTGAAACAGAACACCAGTACGATCATCAACCGCGTACAGTTTGCCATTAAAAACAATCAGCTCTGAAAGTTCCATCCCCCGTCCCTTTTGTGACAAAGTTGAAGACAAAACAACCATATCTTCATCCCACGCCACGCTAACTTGTCCATTGTTTTTAAGAGTCAAATATCCTTGTTTGAAGTGACTAGTCCACGTGTTAGGTTTTGCTTGCGATTTAGAATTTTCATCTAAATCGGCTACGATTCCAATGCGATATCTTACTCCCTCCGATGTTTTCTCTGGCGGCGTAAGAGGATAATTATCATTATATTTCTGTGATATCTTCATCCGGTGATAGTAGTCAATACTTTCCGCGTTGGTTTGACCTTGAGCTGGCAAAGTTGAAGTCCCGCGTTTAAAATACAGAACTGCTCCAACAAACAAACTCACCAATAGACCAATCAGTGCTATCTTGCGGACCGTAGCCTGGTTTTCTCTCTGTACTGCTTTTCTGTATGTTGATACCATCATAGACACAAGTCCCATATTCTATTATTTCACGATGTTTGTAGTTCTGATCGTGGTATTAATGAGCTAGATCGCTATTTTTTTTTATCAAAAGCTTGGTAGCCACTCCATTTAATTGTTGTGTCTATTTCTTTCCCCTCCCTCCCCCCGCTCTTTGTTATTTTTCTACACCGACGTCGACTATGATTTTTGAGTTTTGAAACTGCACATATCAATGCGAAAACTGCATACAATATCGCTTCAAAGTTTTCAAAAATGATTACTATGGTCTTGTTTTATCGCGTTCGATTAAGAAGAGTGCTTATCAACCATTGCGTTGCTCGCGGGCTCAGGTTGATGCCATCCGCTGAAAGGCCGGTTCACACTGTGACATAAGCATAAGCATTGAAATAAACATAAGAATTCTATATGTGTGAACTGAACCAACATAAGCATAAGGATTGAATATCTACTGCGAATGCATACTGGCTTTACGCGCATGCGTTTCTTAGTCACCCAACATTGTTAGTTTATTCGAGGAGGACTACGTTCTAATTTTCATTTTCCGCTGACAGAAAAACTGCAGACATATATCTTATGCTTAAGTGAGACCGGTTCACAGTTGCAATTGTACGACATAAGCATAAGCATAAGAAAATGGAAATTTTTTCCTTTTCTTATGATTGTGCTTATGCTTATTTTGGTTCGGTTCACACCTTAGAATTCTTATGCTTATGTCTATGCCTATGCTTATGCCTGCTTATGTCACAGTGTGAACCAGCCTCACACTGTGACATAAGCATAAGCATAAGCATAGATATAAGCATAAGAGTTCTATGTGTGAACCGAACCAAAATAAGCATAAGCACAAGCATAAGAAAATGGAAATTTTTCCATTATTTTTCTTATGCTTATGCTTATGTCGTACAATTGCAAGTGTGAACCGGTCTCACGTAAGCATAAGGTATATGCCTGCAGTTTTTCTGTTAGCGGAAAAAAACATGCGCAGTAGCTATTCAATCCTTATGCTTATGTTGGTTCGTTTCACACATCGAATTCTTATGCTTATGCTTATGTCTATGCTTATGTTGTGCTTATGTCAAAGTGTGAACCAGCCTTTAAGATGGAGAAAACAAGGCACTGGCCAACATAGAAAGAAGTAAACAGTTGTCGTCGCTGGCGTTGCCGTCCTCGTTTGCACAAACTCCCTAAATGTCAAGCTGTGTATGACGACTAGCGACTGTCTTAAACCAATTTTCATTATGCGTATTTTCTAAATCATGGGCATTTTAAAAAGTACGGCACATCTTTGTGTTTTTTAAGTTTTCATTTCGAAATACCACGCCGATCGAGAAGGATGTCTATTTCACGCACTCTACACGGAAAACATGCAGTTTTCAATAACTGATCATTTGGAGGGACACGTAAACTCGGTGCACAGAAATGCTTTATTTCTACGGAGAAAAATAATAACACAAAATTCCAAAACAGCATTTGAACAAGAAAAGAATGACTGATTTCCTGGAATAGATATCTCTAAGTATAGGGCCTATGACAAACGTACTCCAGGCTTGAAGCAAGTGGGATTAAGCCGAGTATGTCGGTCTAAAACTTGTTTGGGAAGTAAGGGAAAAATTTCCTGCAAAGCGATTAACAAGAGATGCAACCAAATTACCAAGGACAAATATTTGGGTGTTTTATTTTAAAATTGCGGTTTTCATGCACTCTTATACCCAAATAAGAGACGGGTTTTCCCATTTTTACCCAAAGAGAAAAGTATTAGATAATGGTGTTGCGACAAAGCCATCATTAAAATTTAAATTTTTAATAAAGATATTGTAAATTGTTTTTCAAAACGAAATAAAAATGTATAAATAATGTAGGAGCTCTGCACTGATATATATGACCGGTGAATGAATTTTATGGTGTTATTCATTTTATGTTTAATTCTTTTATTGGCCGCTTATGGAACAAAGCAATTGACTAAAAAACTAAAGGCACGAGCTCGTTTTTCTTCATAAGTGTTTGAACTTGGAATGATTTTTTTGTTTATGTCAGTCTATTCTACTAACCAAATTGTCCGCTTTTCATTACTTATGTTTGTCCTTTTTTAATAAGATTTAACATTTTTTTAAAAAAAGATTGTCCCTGTAAAAGAAAAAAAAACGATGGCCTCTCAGTCTGACTAAGATATCCCATGGATTCACGATTGTTGAGCACGAACCGATTTTTCCCGCTGAAACTTGACAAAAATGAAACGGTTTTCCCGCTCAAAACTTCGTGAAAGCCGAGTCAACAGTTTCCCCACTATAAACTTACACTATGGTAGAAAAAACAGTAAATGAACACTGATATTTATGACGTTCAAACCTGATTTTTTTTAGTTTCCGCACAGCATACGTACTATGCATGTGTGGTGGCTCGTTAAGGAGCCGTTTTTACACCCTTTAGGCGCGGAAACGTTTGCCCAAAACGCTCGAGGGGGAATTTTAATTCCAATTCCTTTAACTTGACTTGAACTAGTCAATCCGAATAAGGCCAAAACTGAACAAAGCGTCGGAACAATTTAGGCAACAAGGTCAGGCTGAGGCTCGATGATTGGGGTAGTTTTTCTGGTACTTACGGTGAATTCAAGACTAAAACTCGTAATTACATTAAGCGATAAAGTACTGCTCAACTATAAGCGATGATAATGTAATCTGAACTCTGAAAACTGTTCAACTATAACGATTTTAAAAAAAGGGTGAGTTCAGTCATCTATAACGTCAGTCGTACAATATATCTGTGGTGCGAGGCGGTTCATTTTCAACCTTGTTTCTATTTCTATTTCGTTTTTTCTTCAATAAAAACCGCTCAAAGAAATAAGAACAATTTATTTTAGAACAAACCGAGGCTGAAGTCGCCAAAAAATTACGAAGGCGCCTCGGAAAAATTTATTGGTTCTTATAAAACATAGGTTGTTCTTCATTTCTTGGACATTTCAGTTTCAATTTGTTCTTGCTCCTGTGTGCGTTTTTTAAAAAAAATAGAAACGAGGCATTTTTAAACTGACGAAACTTCTCGCACCAGCTACCATTATTGCTCGTTGATCAGTCTTTGGGCGTAGGGCTCAGGGAACAGCGAGACGATCTTTTTGTTTTTTTTCCCTATTTATAAAAAAAGTATAAGGTTTCCAAATACTGAATAATGAATAAAGTGGGAGTCAAATACTGAACCGAAAAAACATCACTGCTAAGCTCAGACCCCAACCACTGAGATGAGCCAAGACAACTCATTTCTTCCTTTGTTATTGTTAGTTTTATTTAAAAATGATATCAGTATTGACTAAACATATTTTATTAGCCACTTTTTGCCTGCCAAAAAGCTAAGTAGTAAGAAGGGCTACGAGTACTTATTTTTCTATTTCTGATTTCATGCTTTTACCCTGGGAGTAAACCGGCAATACAATCTAAATCGCTAATAATTAGTATCAACTATTTATTAAAATACTGACTTTAGCTTCAAATGACTCAGTCTAAAACTACTAATGCCTAACGATTCACTCTTAAAACGTATTGTAAAGACTCTACTTCACGTAACTCGCTTTATCGCTACTTAATAGTAATTCTGATTCCTAAAAAAAGCAAATGAAGCCTCTGTTTAATCAAAAATATAAGACAAATGCAGCAGTATTAAACATATTCGTTAAAAGATCCATTTAAGAACATAACGTTTTGAATGTTTTTTAAAAGTAAAAACTGTTAAAATTTTAAAATATGATATATAACCAAAACGACAGAGTGAGAGGGATGTCCTAAAAAAACAATACAAAACTAGAAAAGTGACAGCTTGTCACTCGAGATATTTTTGTTAAGAGCTGGATTAAGTTGTTGTATTAATAATGTTTCTTTAATTTTGCAATGTTGGTCTGTTCTGCCGGATGCGAGAATTTCAAAGTGATCCCACTTGATCAAGTTCATAAATGAATCTTTTAACGAATATGTTTATTACTGCTGTTTGTCTTATATTTTTTATTAAGCTTTGATGGCCAAATAAAAGGAGTCTATATGCCTATGTTTACTGAATGCAAAGCTGAAGCTGTTCAAAAAAGAATTGGTCAAATCACCAAAACAAATCTGTACCATTTTTTTCTACTATTGAAACAAGAGTTTCATGTTTTCAACATCCCAAGAAATTACTGCTTCTGAAAGCCATTTATCAATACTGCACATTTATATTCTTTAAAAAATTTGTTCCACCTGTGTAGCAGCATTCAAACTTGGATCAAAATACATTTTGTAACAGTTGCACACCAGTACATTTTCCGGCTATGGTAACTTTCAACCAACTGTGTCAGAACATGTTTCTGCAAAATACACACTTTCTTTTTTTATAAGAACCACTAAATTTTGCCGAGGCTCATCAGTTGTTACTAATTTTTTGGCAATTTCAGCCTCAATTAGTTCTTAATTTGTTCTTATTTCTGCGAACGGCTTTTAATGACGAAAAAACAAAATAAAACAAGGTATTGGAAAATGAAACGCCTTGCGCCACATATGTATTGTACGGCTGAATTTCGAGGCGGACTACCTTCATTGTTTGTTGAGCAGACTTTACAGTGAATCTTTTTATGTTTTATGCCGTATCACTGAGTTTTAGTCAATTTTCTACCACAAAAACTTTCCTAGTTATCAAACCTCTGCCTGAGCTTGTTCTTAAATTGTTCTTCAATTTTGGCAAATTTGAGCCTCGTTGTTCTTATAAAGTTGTTCTTATAAAAAAGTGTGTACCTCAGAACAAGGTACTTTACTTCATCTGCTTCTACCTTTTCAGAAGTGATTGCTATCTTAAAAATCAATATTAAAATTGAAATTAAAAATCTTTAAATATTTTTCCAGGAAAGGCCCTATCAGGCCTTCTAGCAATCTACAAAGTGCGATTAAAAATACATTTGATATACAAAGTACTCCAAAATGTTCCTAATTAATCAACAAATTACCCTTAATCTACTCATAGCTTTGCTTTCATTCATTAATAACCATTATAAAAACTACTGAAATGAAACACGTTATTTGCTTATCTCAACGCTGCAATGATTCGGAAAAACTAGCATCACTAAAAAATTTCTACCTTCAGAGATCTTTAACAGTATTGAAGGTTTAAATACTAATTAAGGAATAATTTTGCAAGGAAATTAAATGCTGAATGACAAAATAAATGATCAAATACTAAAATATTTTTTTTTTCCTACTAACTTCTACCCCTATCTGTGCTGAAGGTTTTGTGGGTTCAGTTTACTGTAAGAGGGTAGAGGAGAGAGAAACAACCATAACTTTGTTAAATACATTTGACAGTTATTCCACATACGTACGTTCAGTATGAGGTGATTGATAACCAAGGAGTGGCTATAAGGTGAATATTTGTTTACATTCCTTGCTTCATTAGCATATGTGCTTCTCTTTTCAACTGAGATACAAATTGAGACGTACTGAATATTAAAGGAGCCGTTTCCAAAATATGCCTCTTCTGAAAAAAAATGAAACCTGTATGTTACATACTTTTCCTGTGATGCGGTTTTAACTATTGGAAATTTTATAAAGAATGTTTTGCGTTTTTCGGACACTGATATCTTCTTTCAAACTGCTTGCACCAAATTTTAGACGCTAAACACAATTTATTTGCCTTTCTCAAGTTCAAACTCAATTCCTTTTTTATTGTGGTTCTTTCCTTACCTAAAGTTGTATGTTAATGAAGCAGGATGTAAACAATGACGTAAGAAAAGATTCACCTATTTTCAACTCATATCCACCAAGAATTGAGTGGAATGATGATAATTTTTTTCAATCATTTAATTCTGAATAGTTAAATACTTAGAGATTACAGCCAGATTCTAGTGAATTCTGTTTCACGGGTAACAGGATACCAGTTGATATACTGAGCGAACACGTTGATTAAGCCGGGTTTGAATCTAGTATTGACCAAACTATTACATTTTAATTGTCCAATTAATCATTAATTGGATCGGTTTCTCCAAAGACTTTCACGGGACATTTACATACAAAGTATCCAATTTAGAAATGATAGGATAGTTTGTCTAAACCAATCAGTTTCAAGCAGGCACCGAATTGACCAATCAGAGCAAAGCACTCGTAAGCTGTCGCGCGCACGCGCCCATCAGCTAGGCGGGCAGCAACTTTTAAAAAATGGCGGAGTTTTCTGACTTTTCTAGCCTTGATTTGCCGAGTTTTACTTTAGTTTCGATTATTTTCGAACATAGCAAACAATATTTTAAACAGCTACATGATTTCCTGAGATAGAAGAAGACAAACTTCTGAGGCAAAGAAACAATGGCTTCAACAAGAATACTTCAAAGAGCTCCAAAATTTGGTTGAATGTTTGATGAATGGTAAAAAGCAGGTAAGCGAAGCTATATAACTAATAAGTAAGAGGACTACATGTTTGTCCAATTTGGAAATAATTGCATTCAAAAAATTCCTCTGACAGCTAAATAGG
>JAOCPT020579085.1:0-18594 GCA_026546935.2 Palythoa grandiflora | reverse complement strand
CTAAAAGGTGGTGAGGAAGGGGGAAGGGGTGGGGGGTCTGGCAAGGGGTGGAGGTTTTACAATTTAATCTTAACTTATGTCAAAATTCTCAGTTTAGTATAAACTGAATGAAACTACAGTTACTAGAGGGTCTCATGGGGTTAACTGTAAGCCGTGAAATGGCAGAAAAATTTAACCATCAGCTATGAAAATGCATGATGTTTAACTGTTAGTTGTGAAAGCTATGTCCCTACTGAGACCCTCTTACTAAATTTTAGCTAGTATTTTGTATTGTAAATGTTTCAAAACTTTTCTATCTCCATGGATAAAATTTTATATATTAAATTTTATTTTACTACAGTTGAACATGACCCAGCAAAAATGTTTTCTGCATAGTCCCCATCTGAATAACAAGCATTGCGTTGTTAGTATTTTTATATTCACTATCAACTTACAAAACAGTCAATGAAATCACAAATAATACTATGACCTCATAATGACTTAAAAAAATTTGGATACACTTTTTTTTTATAATATGGACCAGTAAAATTTTGTTCAGGCTCAGTGTTCGTATTTTTTCAGCAATTTGAGGTTACATTGTTCCTATTTTGTTCTTATTAAATAACCATATATTTTCATACATGCAAAGACCGCAAAGCAAAGTATTTGTTACAGTTGGAGTTTATTTGTATTAAAATAAGTGACTGTGATTGCTTGCTGCGTACTTTTACGATTGTTATATAAATAAGTGTTTTTTAAAACATTTTTATTTCAGCCACAGATTTTTCTTGATTTGCCTTTATTTTTCAGGTGATTTGTGCCTCAATGTTTTTATCAAGTTTGTTTTTAATAAAAAAAGTGTATTCACTTTCAGTGTCAACATCAAATGACAAACAAATGCACTTACATTTCGAGGGATCGGTATCGCTCTGTTTGCTTGTTCTGTCAGGAATTCCATGCTCCTCTTTTGATACCATAATTCTGGTCGCAGCTAGAAACCTTTTTTGATGACCGACTTTTTCCAAGCCCACATGGCTGAAAAATTCAGCAATCTCATCCTTGTCCCCACTTGCACATGTAGAAACAATTTGGTCGATATCGTCGAATCATTCCTTTTCAAAGTTTTCAAAATATTGCCCGAGATTGTTAGCTTCTAAAAACTCTCGAACCCTCACTGCCATAACTGAACTGAAATATTTATGTTACTTACAAATACAATATGGGGATAATATAAGCCGAAGCAGTGACAACTGTAAATTTTACATGTCGATACGCTCGACTAGATTTGAGCCGACACAAAACATAGCCAGCGGAGTTTGCACGCTCGGGCCCAGGACTTCACATATAGGAAAACGAATTTACTTCAGTTTCCAGTGCTAAAATAGATTTGAAAATTGTGTCAAGATATCAAAGGTTTGATCTAAAAACCATTTCAAAGCAGCTGCTCAAACCAAACAAGTCATCTTCATTCTTCAGGCGTGAAAGAACTTTGCGGTAAGTGACCTGTAAACGAGACTCGTGTCGACTCGCCTTGACTCGTGTTGTTTTAAAATCACTTTGAATACCAGAGCATGACAGAAGGAGATCTCAGTGAAAAATGAATTCGAAAAGCAAGAATCATTTGCGTACAGAAGCAAGAAATAAATCAAAATTTTCTCAAAATGTGTTAGTATCACAACAGACATGTTCAGTGAATGAAAACGAGAATATTTTATCCGAAAAAATCGATAGACTGGAATTGCTAGCACCTTTGTCACACGAGACCACCACTCACATTAACAACCTCAAAGGATTGCGAGCTGTATTTCAGTGTCTGGTGGCGAACATTTATGAAAATGGTAGAACACTGCGTCATTCCTATCTGGAATTTAATGAAGCACATGTGCTTTTTGAATCGTACCACCCTTCGAGAACGGCCGACTGCCTTGCAGAACGACATCATAAAAAAGTATTCAAAGATTTGTTGTGCCATCCAAAACATGGTCTGGCTGTATATATTGTTTCCGAAAAATTCATTGTTCTTAGGTCCAGCGAAACCGATCTCGAACTTTTTATTGAAGAACTTATAAATGATAGTAAGCAGGAGGCGACAGGAGGCAGAATGGATGTGACCCGTGACCTTGTTCAAGATGTCCTTGAAACTATGGATACTTCTTGGGATAAGAAGGCAATAAAAGTTCTTCTATGTGCCACAAGAACAAGAGAAGAGACAAAGGAACTGGGCATCAGTTCTCGAATAAACCAGTACACTGAGCAGTTGCTATCTGATATTCAGTCGAAGAAAGAAGTCAAACGAGAAGCAGAAAAGGAAGTATTCGAGAGATTGAACAACCAGCATCAAAACATTCAGAAACGAATATCTGATTTTGAGAAAAAGTACACTCAAAACCAAAACAGGTGGACAAAGGCTCAGTTGGATGACCTAAAGCAAGAGGCTGAAGATCTGCGTGAGAGACAAGTTCAACTGCAACAGTTGATCGATAAAGAAAATCCAAAGGCTATTCAAAATATGGTGAGACGGCAGGCTAGAAAGAACGAGTTAAAACAAAGGATAGGGATGAGAAAAGCAAGTACAGGTCGTCCACAAGCTTTGGATGAGGAGGATGAGAAATTCATTCTTGAGTGCATTGAAACTAAGGCAACAGCTCATGGTCGCCGTCATGACCCTGTGATGTATTTAAATCACAGGGTCAAGAAGAGAGATTTTAAACGTCTAGCCAACGTTAGCAGAAAGGCAAGAGGGCTCGACCCAATAAAGTCAGCCACAACTGTTTACAACAGAGCAAGGCCTAGAAATTGCAAGAGCATTCAATCAAAACGACATTTAGGACTTGGGCTATTTTGCAGTAAAAAGCCTTCAAAGTTACAAGAGAATGACAACATCCTGACACACTACCAACGTGCATTCAAGAAAGGTCTTTTGTTGAGACAGTGCCACGAATCCAATGGTAATGGAGTTTTGTTTAATCTGTTTCTGTCCAGGGATGACAAAGCGTACATCTGTCCTGGGACAAGTACAGGTAATAATCATGAAATATATATCATTTTTAATTATCAATGTATACAATGATAGCATGAATGTTTATGTGCACAGTTTTGATTAATCTGTCTGAAAATAATAGTAAAACAACTTGCTGATTCAGTGGTGAGAGAAGTTTTTTAAGCATCTTTGTAGACAATATTTTTAGGGGATCGGGGGGGTGAATGGGATGTTGACAGTACAGTTTGCCAGAATGCCCAAAGCTTGACTGCCTTTTCCAATGGTTAAATTACCATTTCAATATACAATAAAATTTCTAACATGCAAGCTGTGTATGAATTGCAGGTGTTCAGAGTGCAAGGAATTTAAGGATTATTCAACCTACAGATGCCTCAAAACAGCGTACGTTGCCACGGTATGATTTCCCAAACAGAATGGTTAATGTCACTCCAGGAGTTAATCTTATCATGAAGCTCAAGCTACAAAAAGCTGAAGGGAAGGAAAAGATTAAAATTGAAGTGGATAATACTGTGGTTTTTAACAGACCGAAGTACTTTGTTGGAAGCAGTGGGTCAGTCTGGGCATCCGAGTACATGAAACTTAGAGTGTTAGAGCCAGATTTATTTCTGATTGAGGAACAGAAACTACATTCTCGAACCATTTCTGCTTCACTTGTTGCAGCTTCAGATCATTTGAAATATCATGTACTTGGAACAAACGACAAAGATATAAGCAATATTTCAGATGATGTCAACTGCCCGCACAGAAAGTATGAACTTAGCCGAGCAACATCACTTGAACGAGCATTGTCAGAGTTGAAGGCAAACCTTGAAAATGAAGAATTGCCTGCTGAGATTGAGGTTGTTCGACTCTCTATAACATCTGTAGCTAAATGCTGTGGCCAGGTAATTGAACAGTTAAGAAAAGGAGAGAAGACAGAAATTGCACAAAGAATTCAAACTCTTTATGATGAATGTGTGACCAGCATCCAGCACATCCAACAGGTTGTTCCAAAAACCAAGTCAAGGATTCATGAATTTACAGATGCGGGGCCCGGTGTTGGTGTCAACAACCTCGATGTTAAATTTCGCATGGCCCAAATAAATCAGATCACAGATGCTGACTATTTTGTAAGGCACCATTTAGCTAACGGTGATAGTAGTCACAATGAAGTGGAACGTTGTCAGAGTTATGTCGGTGATGCGATTTGTGATGGCGGCCCATTAGAGTGGGAGTATAGAAAGCCATATGAAGGTCTCTCTGATGAACAGCTTGCTAGGATGTCAATTGAGCAACTCGAGGAATCAGAAGTTGATCGTATGAAATATAATGCTTTCAAGGTATGTGATGAGGTCACAGATCGCGTCAATGGTGCTCCAGCTCCTGGTGGCTTTATGAAGTCCTATACTTCAGCTTCTTTGCGAGAAATGTTTTTTAATGATGAGAACTATGTGAAGGACTATCTTCACGGATCTGAAGAAAAGAGAAAGACATTGCCAGGGGCAAACTTTTACAAGCAGGTAATGTTGTTTGCAGAAAGTCACTTCGAAGTTGGAGAGAAGTATATTGAATTTGTGAAGTTTTCATGTAGGAAGTCTCAACTATGTACTCAACTATGCAGTTTTTGTTCATTTAATGACTGGGTTGGACCCCCATGTGAAAGAGTTCCAAAGCCTTACCCTGATTACAATGCAGTTGGGTTTCACTATTTGTCTGTTTTTCAAACTCCTAGACTATTTGATGGAAAGGAAAGAGAAGTTGATGATTTTCAACCAAGGAAGCAAGCGAAAGAGCAACATACTAAGGGCAATCTGAATGATGATGAGAGCAAAAATGACTTCAGCAAATACATTGTTGAGGAAGTTCGTTTGAGGGACTATTTACAACATCTTCAATTTTTGGAGATAAACAAGAGAAAGAGAACAGAAGAAAAACAACTTAAGATGCAGCAGGCCAATAACCGGAACTTTGAACATTATGAATGGTTGGAGCTTTTGAACAGTGGTATGCTGAAGAAACTGAAAGTACCAGAGCTTAATAAGTATCTGAATCATTATGGAATGAAGAACTCCCTGAAACTGAGAAAAAATGAAAAGATACGGGTGATTCAAGGCCACATCATATCAACGACAGCTAGAAGTCAAACATGTTTAGATGGGGCTGAATCTCGTACTGGTTCACAGGTGGAATCTGATGATTATAGCAGTGATGATGAAGATGACGACAATGATGATGACGACAATGATGATGACGACAGGAGTGATGATGATATTGTTATAGATGACACTCTGATCTCAGATGATGATGAGGAAGATAATGATTTAGATTTGGATGTCAATGAAAGCTTGAGTGCAGATACTGAGACTGAAACAGACAGTGATAATGTGGAGGATATTTTCTGCAGAACAAGAGGTGGCAGAATAGCTACTACTTGGAGAGCATCATTGTTTAAGTGACAATCTCTCCAACTGCTTGAGTGTAAGCACTTTGAGGTAGGGTAGGATCGGTAGTGGTGGTGGGGGGGGGGGGGTATGAAACATTTTATACAGGTCTACAAGGGGGTATGAAATTTTTATGGATAATTTGCATTTACCCTCCACCCCGGGGTAGTAGATACTTTCTGACCAGTCACTTATCCACTGAGATACAAACTACTTAATGGTTGTTCATTAATATTTTTATTTTAATGGAATCATTTTCTTTAGAAGTGCCACATGATAGCACAATAATTGAGTTTCTTTAAAAACAAGACTTCTGATATCTTATCTATCGATGTCATGAAACCATGATACTGATGGTGATGAACCATACCTGGATTCTGGACTAACTAAACTAAAATTGCGTAACTGAAATTTGAATGTCCTTCATAATGCAGACATAAATTACAATAGGAAACTGTTTAAATTTTAACTTAAATGATTAGAGTTTGATTTATGTTTACACTATAAAACAGGTGATGGAAAACTTCAGAACTGTGTGAGACCAGTGGTCCTAGGCCACTGGTCAAAAACAGGAAACTGGCGAGGACACTTTTAAAACAATGGTTCCAATGTGTTTGACAAAAGAAACATTTCACAGTGCCTTATCAACCTCTTCACCCTTGAAGCGCATTGGGTTCTGGACCTCTCCCAGAGCGCTGCTGGTAACTCTTGTGTCTACCATAACAAAATTAAAGGGCAGTTCAATATGAATTTCTATTCGTAACTTCAAATTCGCAAAGAGCTTAATTTTAAAACACTATACGTCTGATGATATAAATGTGTGATGTCGGATTTCGAAGATTTTAAAAACACCTATCAAAATGACTGTTTGGACAAAACCTTAAAGTAAACACGGCATGTGTAAACTGTAATTTTTTAACAAGTTATTCATTGTTGATCCCCAGGGTAGTTTTTTTACATAAAATACTTTTTTCAACAACAGGAAAATCGATGACTACTGTCATTTCAAATGGAAGAAATTGTCTTTCTGTTATCCGTTCAGAAAATGCAAGAGACATTGCGCAGGAAGCGAGGAGAGTGAGGAACGAGGCTGCGGATTGTGTGGAAAGCAGCGACGAGGGCAGTGACTCAGATTGACTCAAAAAAACAAATTAGTACGGACGTGCATTGTATACATGTGCTTAGTGTTCCTTCAAGTGTTGACAGTATGCAACCAAAGCGAGTGTGAGGTTGTTGTTTTTGAAATACAATTTTTCTTAGTTTTAGGCCCGGTTTAAACGTCGAACTTCACATGTGCCGAGCTAAACTCCAGTTTGGGTCGACCCAAACTATTAAATTTGACATTTGATTTAGGCATCCGTTATTGTTTTGGCATAAAAATCTAGTGTTAAACCTAAAAATGTTATCGTTTTCAATTTAAAAAATGTTCGCAGCTCAAATATTTTTGTGTGTGTGTTTAGAATTCAACGCCGTTTTGGGTACTAGCCTGCTTCAACTTGGGAACATGCCAACTGCCGGCAGTGTAATAAGTAGCAAAATCAAAGAACTGCCGCTAGCGTGGGAAAAAAGAATATTTAAATAATTTATTAATTTAGTTAGGCACATGTAAAATTCGGCAATTAAATCAGAGGCAAATATTCGCCAAGCTCAGTCGAAGATGCGACGGGGGTCGCATTTAATCTGCCGTACCCAACTGATTTAGACGTCGAACTTCACATGCATTTTTAAAATTCCTGAGTTTAATTCGGCACATGTGAAGTTCAACGTTTAAACCGGGTCTCGCCAAGCTTGATTTGTTTGCGGTGAAAGCACTACAAAGTTACGAAAATTTATAAAATTTAGGTATTCTCGAATTTGTTTAGTGTACATTTTTGTGTTGGTATTTTTACACTCTCTCAAAGACTTATTAGATAAATACCAAATTTACTGCACAAAAACAAAATTCACCAAAAAGTGTAAAACGATAAATCTCTATGAATCTAAGGATATGCTTTATTGAGTTTTAATCTAGTTTTTATTGTTCATTCAGATGATTTCTTTATTCTTGTTTTTGAATGTGTCTTAAATTTGTTCCCCTACTATGAATGCAAAGACATGGGGCAAATTCAATACAACATGGCGGCAAGCATGCGCACTAGCGCTAAATTGAGACTTGAACTCAAATTACTTGTAGCTTCGAAAATGCAGAGAAAACAGTGGAATCTGAAGTAAAGATACATTTAATATGTCTGTAACGTTGAGAATACTGCAATATCTAAAGTCCCACAAGTTCAAAACAACTTTTACTTACCCCACTTTTCCCATCCTTAAAAATCCTCTTTTCATCTCGACTAAATTGGTTCCCGGCAATGATAAAAAATTGTACATAAATCTGGGCTATCCGCCATACTTGCTCTGTACCTGACAGAACGAAACACTAAATTCGTGTCCTCATAAAAGCAGCTGTACCTCTCCGATCCGTTTCTCCACAAGTTTGTATGACCAATTCATGTTTTCCTCCATAACAACATCTCAAAAAAACTGCCAAAAAAATCCGTTTGTATAGTTCCATAAGAATCTAAAATAATAGTATTTTATAGTGTGATCTTTCCTTTAAATTCCTGCCAAATTTAAAGGCCCTGCATCGCTTCGTTGTGGAGCTGTACAGCTCGTTTCATAATACTTCAAAACTCCAGTTCGTTCGCCATATTCCTTCGTCAACAACAGCAAGGTAACCACCCTTCAAAAAGCACAGGAGGCCTGGGTAGGCTGTAATTACACAGTACTGAGCAAGTTCATAAATTTTAAAAGAAAAAAAAATTAAAAAATTAAATCATGTCGGACGAACCAGCGCGCGGAGAACGAGAATATCTTAAGAATGTTAAACTTGGCGATCCTGATATTAGTTATGCAGCAAAACAAAGGCAAAATGAGCCCCTTTTTGCTCTAAAAATCCCCTTTCCAACGCTGAGATCGTGGCATAATATCTTATGCAAAGCAAAAAAATCATCAGACCTCAATGAAAACTCAGTCTCAGAAGAGAAGTTGGATTATGTTTCCCTTCTTGAAAGCTCTATGACTATCGAGGGTGGTGTTATCTCTTTTACTAATAATAGCCAAGTAAGAGAAGAAATAAACGGTAATCTTAGTAAGATAGCTGGCCACGTCGTTTCATTGTATAAATCTACCAGAGGGAGAAACAGAAAGCAATTGGATGATAGGGTCAGAAAATTTCATTTGTTCCGGGAGCATATCAAATCCCAACAGGAAATACAAGAGGAAATTTCCAAACTTCAGCTCGAAGTTGAGCTTTGGAAGGCAAAGTATGAAGACCTCGAGCAAGAAAAGGAAATATTGTTTAAGGAGTTGACCCAAGTAATCTCAGAAAAAGATGTTGTAATTAGTCACCTACAAGACACAAATAAAGAACTTGAAGACTACATTTCCTCTCTTGAAAAATCATCAGAAAGCAAAATATTTAAGGGAAAAACTTTGTCTCAATCAAAACATAAGGCCAGAACTTTAAAACAATTTGTGTCAAGAGCTGAGGCTGCTCTATGGTTCAGCAAATCCTTTGGCCTTGAGATTGAGAAAATTATAGTGAAAGAGACAACAGCAGGAAAAAAAAACACTTCACATGCACACATCCCAGACAAAAAAGCAACCTCAGCCACCAAGACCATCGACTGCATCAGACACTGACGGAGAAAACGTTGAGTACAAATACAGCAAACTCTCAGATGAAGAAAAAAAGTCAATAGAGGAAATTTTATTCATTATAGATAAATTTTGTGTTGGGGATGCTTTCTACCATGACCTGACCATGGTAACAACTGGTTTACCAAAATCTTACTTGATTTAACAATGTAGAAAGGATTTAAATAATTTATGTCATATAGTCAGGCTTCCAGGTAAACAGCATGGTGCCAAAGTTGAATCAATAAAAAATACAATCACACAGCACATTGAAGAATACTTAAAAGAAAATCCTGAGGCCACCAAGGTAAAAATCAAGATAAATGGAGATGGGGCAAAGATGACAAGAAATTCAAATTTCAATTTGCTATCATTTTCAATTTTAGAATCTGGAGAAAATGTCATGACTGCAAAAGGCAATAGAACTGTGGCTATATTCAATGAAAAAGAAGACTACGAAAGTTTACAGCAGGCCTTTGGGGATATTTTTGAGGAGATAAATGGGATGGTTAATGAGGGCCAAATCTTAGTTCAAGGAAAAACAATTGAAACAGAATATTTCTTGGGTGGTGATTACAAATACATTCTTCTGATGTTAGGGCTAAACAGTGCAAATTCTTTTTATGCTTATGGTTGGTGCAAAGTTAATAAAGATGACAGATGGAAAACTGACCAACATTACAATATTTTTAATTCTCCTCCAAAGGCAAGAACACTTGAAATTAAAAAAAATGTGTTGCTCTTCAAAGGAAAACTATGGCTGTTGTAGAAAACTATTACTAAATATGGAGTTAGATCATACTAACACAATTATGATGGATCTGATACATTCTATAACCGCGTCACTTCATCATGTTGCTCTCTAGAAAAGTAATCGGAACGCCATGGCTTACAAAGATTCATCTCCGAGTAGTTCTGACAACAACGTTGAAGCACCAAGATAGTCAAGATATAATGGAAGATTATACAAAGGATCTTTATTTTGTGTGAGGATCAACCACAGAAAGCCCTCGCACATCGCGAGTTAGTGCAACTCGGAGACAGAGTCAAGAGAAATGTGGATACAGCGAAATCATAGCCCTAATTGGAACAGTGGCAAAAGTGACTTATCAACAAATCCCAAGAAGAATTAAGCAATTTTGACTCGACAAGCAAAGAATCAAGCATCTTGAAAGACAAGTATCACGGCAAAACTCATTGTAAAGCTTCTACACAATACTTGTAAGAAATATCCAAATCTGCTTCAGTACTTTGAATCTCTCTATGAGCAAAATGAGGCAATTTGCCCTCTGTTTTCGCTGTCCTGTCAGTTACTAGTCAGAGGTAACCACACAAATAATTTCATGGAGGCGCAATTTCTTAAAGGATATTGTAATAAGAAGAACCAAAGAGCTCTGGCCCTTATTGAGAAGCCGACAACAGACCTAGAGCAGCACTATAAAGAAAAACTATTGACAATTGCAGCTGGCGGCCTTGATGGCCACTACAGGAAACGCTTTTTGGGCAGGG
Source organism: Palythoa grandiflora (assembly GCA_026546935.2). Lineage (NCBI taxonomy): Eukaryota > Metazoa > Cnidaria > Anthozoa > Zoantharia > Sphenopidae > Palythoa > Palythoa grandiflora. Next base: position 8,010 of record JAOCPT020579085.1, on the reverse strand, counting down.
GTAAAGATGGTGCTGATGGCTTCAAATTTTCTGGTGACGATGAGCAACACAGGATGCTTCTTTATTTGAAGGATTTTGGCAATAATGTGTTTAACGTGGCAAGCTCATCACAATGCAACAACAACAACAAACAACAACAACAAATTTTATTAACATTTAAATTAAATTATATACAAATAATTGCTATACCCACAGTTAGCAAATACACCATTCGAAGCGGCAGCAATGTGATTATTTTAAAACTTTACAACTGAAAAAGATAGCAAAAATTTAATATAGAAAATGAAATATACTAGAACTTAAGTATCGTTTATATAACTAATCAAGACAAGAGTTGATTTTTGTTTGTTAAATGGTTTAGAGAAAGTGAAACTGCTTTATATATTAAAAATTTCATGGAAGTTAACATAATCGTCTGCTATTTAAACAAGAGATTTTCAATTTGAATCATAAAAAAAAATATTTGTTTAGGTTCTTTGGAGATACTGGAAGGCCATCCCAAATTTTTGATCCAACAATGACAAAGGAACGCTTTTTCTTTTCTGTAATAATTTCGGTATAAAAACACTGATTGCAATAAAAGGAGAGTACAGAACAGTGTCACAAATTCACAAAGTAATTAAAGCATGTTTTTAAAAACACAATTATGATGGATCTGATACATTCTATAACTGGTAGCAAATATGTTAGGTATAAAGCAACTATCTAATAAATTACAAATGACTTTTCCATATTGATACCATGGCTTAACTCCTCACGGTAAAACGGGTCCACAGAATTGCAAAATTTAGGGCAGAATCTTTAAGTTAGTCTTTATATTTTGAAAAATCCTTATGAAGTTTTATGCGCAAATGAGGTAATAAGTTGAAATTGGAAAAAAACTTCAGAATAGATAGCGAGATGTTTATGAAGCTGGCTAACGAATTGGCGCCATACCTTTGTCCAGGGAGAAGCCCACATGGCCTTGATGTTCTTTCGGTATAAAAGCAACTTGCTTAGGAAGCTTAATGATGACAGCCAATACTTTCGGCATAGCCGTTAGCACAGTATCAGTTATTGTCCGGAAGGTGTGCGAGGCCATTACTCAAGTGTTAGGGCCAAGTTACATCAAACTCCCTAGTAACACCAGAGAAATCTTGTATGGATTTCCGTAAGCATTTGGCTGTATTGGCGGTACTCATATCGAACCTTTAGTTTTAGTTGTGCTGCACGTTCATACACATGACTGCCAACAATTTAATTGTAACACTAATCGTGATAAGCTACATTTGCTCAATTTGGCCGAAAAGGTTTGGGAACGAGTGTAATAGCCAGATTGAAGTCGATTTGTAAACAGGCTGGCTGAGGATGATTTTCTGAACACATTGGTTGGGGTAATCATCATGATTTTGCCTTGTCTGCATGCTTTCCAGCTAAATTTATTGCTCTTTTTCAACAAATATGAGAAAGACTCAAACAATTTTACAATGTCAAATGCTAATTTATTTGATGGTGGAAGTATTCATCAAGGTTAATGTAATTTCAGCGACAAATCTAGAGGAAGATAATGAGCTATCTGTTGTGTACGCAATTGACAGCCAGCTAATTGATCAGATAAGTCTGCAATTTATATAATGGCAAAATAGTCGCCCAGAGAAACAAACGATATGCCGTTGAAGCTCTCATGATCATGATACTTGTAAAATACATATTTTTTAATTCTTTACGCTTCATTATATTTCTGTTTTGTTTAATTTTTTGTGTTTCAACTGCTAACAAAAATCGCCGATCGCCCAAAAATACATAACATTGTTGAATTATTTGCCACATCAAGTCTGCAATAAAGTCGAATGAATTGCCCTTAGAAAAAGATGATCTACCATCTGATGTGAAGCCACTGGTAAAATGTATATTTTTGAAAATTTTATGCTTCATTATATTTTTGGGTTATTTTAATTTGTATTTTCAATTATTTGTTTACAAAGCATTGTAACGATAGCCCAACTCGGTAGCTTTCCTAATTTCAATGCCTTTTTGGTTTTATAGCATATTCAGCTCGCAAAACTTCCTTTCTACTGGAAACTGCTAGTTTTAAATGTATTTTTTACGTACATAGTAATGCTGACTACTCTATTTTCCAAAGAAGATTGATGGCCTTCTTTTTAACTCTAAATTGTTGTTACTTTTCATTTTTTTCCCTTCAAAACAGGCGTTAAAACTGGGGCCAACTACTGGTTTTCCTAGATGCAAACAACACCCGAGGATGGAGTTTTAAGTTCATAATTACTTCTTATATCCATATTCTTACCTAATAATCTATGGCACATTGCGTTCAAGTCATTTTATTTTTTATGGTAAATTAGAAACCTAAAAAAGCTACTTTTTTCAAATTCCTTTCTGTTTAAGAAAAAAGGAAATAATTGACAATTTTTAATATTTTACTAAAAAGGCGCCAAAAATATAATGTCAAAGTAAAGTTTTATTTTTCTGAGAGAAATAGAAAACTTTTGGAGGTAAAAAACAATTGCTAACCAAAAAATTGATTTAACGTTACATCGTTTTCTATTTCCTATTTTTTTGTCATTTTCTGTTTCCTAATTTCTATTTTCTGTTTTCTATTTTCGACTTTGGAAGTGTGTTAATTTTGAGCCTTGTTTCAATAACAAGATTGATGTTTGTGCGTCTAATTACTTTCGTAACAATGGCAGAGATCCGCTGTCGGTGTTAGTGCAAGATGGAAGTAAAAGTAAGGAAAGGTGAACGAATACTAAGAATCAAAGCTCAATGAGAGCACAATTCAAGTGATAGCGCACGTTTTCAGTTTAGTACCAGAAAGTGTGTACTTAGTAGGGGATGAAAGTGTAGTTGTTGCAGATAATTTACAACTTAACGTGTTAAAAATTTCACCCAGCGTGGTGTACGATGTGTTTGGGGAAGAAGTTGCGAGAAAGTCCACTGGATTGAATGCTCCAAGCAATCGGTTACTGCCTTTGGGCAATGTTTACGGTTACCAATCAGCATCACCAAGTAGTGGAAGCAACCAGCAAAGTCCAACAGCAGTAGGACTAAGAAGCCCGCTGCGCCCAATATTCACGAAACCCAAAAGCACATGTACCAACAGTGGAGCAGGAATTGGTGTCAGCGGGAGTCGCCACGATTCTGTCTGGCGCAAGGGAATCATTTTTTCTGAGGTGGTTGGGGGAAAAGTCTCAACGATTTACCAAGTTTATTTAAATCCAATAACGGAGAGTGCAAATGTTGAACATGTTTCGAGGTTGCTGGAGGAAGAACGAAGGTAATGCTGCTAGACAGCCAAATCCTGCTCTGCTATTGGTACAAATGAGAAATGAGAAGAGTCTTCCTTCTTGTGGTCTTGCGACTCCCCAAAAAGAGCTTGAGCTGAGTGCATCAGTCTCAGATCAAATATGGTGGAGGCTGAAGTTGTGACACGTGCAAAAACTCAGCAAAAGGTCAAGTCGCCAAGAAACTCCAGAGGTTTGGCTTGGAAAAACAGTGATGTTTTACAATTATCAGAAGTTATACAAGAGGAGACAATATTTTATACTCTTGATAACGCGAACACACCAAAAACAAAGAGAGCCATATATCGAGATGTTCAAGTGCAGCTACAGCTAAAGCTAAGTTTTATCAAACAAAATTAAAAGCGTGGTTTTTACTGTTTCTGTTTGATAGAAAAGGATACATTTGAATTGCTACCCGTTCGAATCTAATAACTGTAAACAAGCAATGCGAAAATTGATTACAGGAATTGCTTTTAATAACATCACTGATTACTGCTAACAAAGTACACTGCATATTGACTTTCAGGGATTTATCTTGGAGTGGATAGCATTATAAATTAATGAAAAAAACTGCAGCAACAGTACAAAGTCGCTGTTCATTGTATAAGAAGCGGAACTGGATTTTCCAAGAAAAAAGATTGGAAATCCAATGTCAAATTTGTGGGACAAGAGCAATATATATACAACCTTGTCTCCTGGATTTCAGTCTTGACAATGAAAATAAAAGTACATGTAAACTGCTACAATAATTCGTATAGAGATGAACCAGTACATATTAAATTAATGCACCTATAAATGACTGTCAAAGTTGGAGTAATTTTACCATGTACCTGTTTTACGCTGAAGTACGGAATAAAGATGGAGAAGATTACAGTTGCAGTTCTCTGCTGTCACAACCCAATTCACTGTTGCTCCCTGAAGCTATCTTTAGACGCTTTTACCAGTTCAAACCGAACATTAAACGCAAAGCTCAAGGACTTGAAGGAGGGAAATGAGAACGTAATCCATAAGAAGCCGATTTCATCTGAAAATTTGATAGTTTTGAAAACTGGGTCGGTTCTGCAGCAGGGTTCCTGCAGCTAACAAAACCAAATTTAAGACCTTTAAGACTTTTTATGACCTAAATTTGTTAAATTTAAGACCTAATATACCTTGGAGCTTTTATTATCGAATGATCTGTATGGAAGTCACATGATCCTATGGGGCACATGTGATCGTTCTGTTTGAGAGCTGATGTGGAAACCATTACTGAACCATCCACGAACAAATGACGCTTTCATCTAATATATATTTGATAAAATTTGCAGAATTTGAGAATGAGAAACAAAAGTATGTCATTTGAACAAAAATTTAAGACTTTTTAAGACCTCAATGATGAATTTGTTCAAATTTGAAACTTTTTCAAGGCCTTGAAAATTCAAAGTCAAAAATAAGACTTTTTAAGACTCCGCAGGAACCCTGTGCAGCTCACCAACCTACTTTCCCTGTTGAGCAATGTCTGGTTCCATGTGATTTGTACTGGTGTCGCAGAGTTTCTGAAGGCCAGTGTGACATATCATCCAGCAGCTTCAAATTTATGACTGACGAGCAAGGAAATCGCTGCATGAGAATGGTGCATGGCGAACTCAGCAAGAATCACCCAAAGGGAATAAAAGACAAACCGACAAACACATGTATGAGACAGAAAGCGAGAAAGATGGATACAAAGCCCTAAAAATGTATTTGTTCAAAACAAACCCCAAGTGCTCTGCTTTGCTTCAATAACCTCGCCGTGGATGGAAAGAAGATAAGGCAAGTCACCCGTGCTAGTATGAAAATTTACCCTTGGGAATAAACAGTCTGGCAACCATCATCGAGCAAATCAGCAAAGAAGATTAACTCTCTCCGATTTACACGAACCACTGTGTACAAGTTACTGCTATAACAGTCTCGGGAGACAGTGGATTAAGCGATGTCCAGATTTGCTATATTTCAGGCCACAAACACCCAAAGAACCTGAAGAATTACCACCACTGGCCATCTAACCACAAGTTGCGAATGTGCAGTGATGTTCTGGCTGATGCGCTTGTGGGACAAGATGCCGATTAAATTGATCAATAAAATCGAAAACCATTGCAGCAAATCACTCCAGCTCAACTGCAGATGGCACCATTGCAGTCTTCCATGTACCAGAGTTCAGTAGTGTACCATACAGAAACCTATCGAGTGAAAACAACACACCAAAGGATCAAGGATTCTGGACGAGTATAGTAGAACTATTACCTAACAAAGGACAAGATCCTGTACTAGAATATCTAGAAACATTAAGTTGTAAGATTGAATTTATTGCTGTATTACACGAATATGATGAAAACGACACGAATGCATGCAACCAGCACCCATTTGACCATGTACATTTAGTATGGTATGAAATGAGAAAACAGGATTGGGGTAGCACTAAACTGGGGGCTTCTTTACGTAGACAAGGCCGAACTAAATTCGGACCTGAATGGGTGCTGAAGGGACAGAAAGTGAACAAACTCTCCAGTATTCGTAGGAACAAGAAAGCTGTTGGATAACATCAGCAACGATGAGATACCTCATCGGAGAGTTTCACTCAGTAGATGAAGATTATATTAAAAACATGGAACGATATGTAGATAAAAGAGATTCCAAAAAAGAGACTCCAGTTCTGGAGTTAAAGAAATTGTTACTGAAGTACATGGCCACTGATGGAGATAATCTCCTGGCAAAAATGCACAAAACATGTACACAGAAAGAGATTGATGACTTCACTCGACTCTATTATACTAAGCGTACTTACTATCAACATGTAGAGAAAGCAATAAAACTGATCAATCTGGAAATACTAAACAAAACCTGGATTGAACTACTTGGGAAATCTGAATGTGAAGACAGTGATTATCTCACAATTGCAGAATCAGAAAAAATAACTTACCTGTGGTTGAAAGACCAAGGTATCGACTGGGAAAGGTTCATGGAAAACTTCTTGCTTGTTGTAGACAAAGCAGTGATGAAACACAATGGCTTCGGCCTGGTAGGAGAGTCCAACGCAGGGAAATCCCTCATAATAAGAAGCCTTACTGAACCACTAGTGGCTATTGCACAACTAAGTCAGGGAACAGGGTACAACTTTATCTTCCAGGAGATGGTTGTAAAGCGTGCATGCACATGGGAAGAACCCATGATAGCCATGGATCAAGTCAAAACCTTCAAACTGTTACTGGAAGGTGCGAAAACCACCGTACATCAGAAATGCAAATCTGATGTATTAATCGAAAGAACACCGATGTTCTTCACCAGTAACCATGACCTTTAGCGACTATGTCCATCAGAAGAAAGACCAATAAGAAATAGATGCACAATCTATGAAGGTCTAAAACAACTTGAATGGCTCAAGGATTACAAGAAGAATATTCATCCAAAAGCTTGGATCTTGGTGTACCAAGATTACATGCTGTCACAGGATGTACATCCTGAGGATGAGAGTACATCCTGAGGATGCGAAAGAATTCATTGCAAAGCACATCACTCCAAATTACAGGACTGATGGAAGAGAACAACAATTCCAAGATACACTTGAAGTCAATCAAGGAGGATGCAGAGTCCAGGTTCAGGACAGGGCCACTGAGCACCAAGAACAAAGCAGGCCCCCCAGACCTGAGCACCACAACGGTCGAAGAACGCAAAGGCAACAACGTTGCAATAAATGTATCAGCCACATTCACAAACAATGCGAAATGGTGGAATTAAAACACCACAACAGGCGTAACACCAACTCTAAAAAAACGAAACCAGCCATTGTGAACAATTACCACTTCAAGAACCCGCGACAATGACATATCACCGTCAAAAACTGAATGAAAGGGAAACCATTTAAATTGTTTGGGTTAAAAAAGGCTTTCAAAAATATTGTTTACTGTTTTTTTTTAACAAAATCAACATTCTATGACAACAATTTTCAAAGTTTTTTATAAGGATATCACCAATAGAAGAACATGTACATACATGTTAGTAACATTAATTAAAGTATATATGGAAATGAATGCGTTTACTTTATTCATATTTTATTGCATGATATTGCTTTAACATATAATAGATTTTATAATGTATTTCGGCGAAATTGTCAAAAGAATATTTCTTTTATCCTGGCAACAATGAGTCCAGCTGGTCACTGGATGATACCCCCTGCATAACAGGCAACAGTGTGCTTTCAAGAAGGAATGCTGTTATCTTTTATGAAAGGATAATACCATCAAACATGATGGGGGGACCAGGAAACCAAATACAGAAATATCAAACGACGTAAGTTTTTGGACCGATTAATTAAAGGCCTTGCTAAAATATTATACTTTCACATGAGTTGAACTAAAGAGACCTAAAGAGTGATAATTTAAGATATTTTACGGTAGTGTAAGGCAAATTTCAGAGTGGTATCAGGGATTATTTATTTTTGGAAGTGGCGACAGTTAAAATATGTTCGAGTTTATGTCAAACAGTCTCGCTTCTAGCTACGTTTGTGCATGGAAACATACAGTATCGCTCGAAAGTCTTGTGTCGAATTTTCAGCTATTGTTTTTGCTTTAGTCCGGTAGCCAGGAACGAGAAAATCATGTTTTGATCAAACCACGAGTTAGAAAAGGTTTGAAAACGGATTCTGATAGAGTAAGACCCCCTGATTAATGCTAGCTACGTCGTAGAGTCGAATTGTGGTATAGGTGGCGAGTTA
>JAOCPT020579002.1:0-10589 GCA_026546935.2 Palythoa grandiflora | reverse complement strand
GGGCTTCGCCCTCATCAACTATCACGCGATAGAAATCAAGAGCGAATAATCTAATTTTAAATAAAAATATGCTCAAATCTGCCAGCTTTCAAGACACTTTACCAAAGCAACTATATATTTCATATGATTAGGAGTTGTTTGAAAGTTATGTGAGTCCGCAAATGGAGAATGCACCATTGCTTTGTGGCTTTAACGATCCTAGCTGTCAAATACATTTGGCTTTTCGTGTTTGCCTATTTAAAAATTAAAAAAAAATAAAGTTTAGTAGATAGCAGCTCAGCTACGCGCGATTTGATTGGTTTAGAAACAGTAGATGTGAGTCAATATCTACCTCCGAAATAGTAGATAATGACAAAACAAAATGGTGGACGTAAAGTTCCGTTTGGCAACCGTTTAAAGCGATAAAATGCCAGATAATGCTGTTCCTAGAAACAATACAATAAATATTAAACATTTAGCAAAAAGTTTTACAAGGTTAGTTTATAAATTTTTTCTAACAAGTGTATATTCTGAGCATAAACAATCACAAAATGAATTACTATCAATGAAAATGTTTCTAAATTAATTTTTCAAACCGCGTAGTTTTATAGTTATTATTTGTTTAAGCCGTAGTTTTGTTGCAAAAACGAAAGGGTTCTAAGATCGTTGGAATGCCGAGATTTTTTCCATGATGAACCGTTGACTGGTTCGAAGTTTATATAGTTTTCATTCAAGAAGGATGTTGGTAATGTTCTTGGACAGCCGTGAAGCAGCTTTGTTCAATGTTTTCAATGACAATTGCTTGCTTTGAGCCAGCTTATTGAAACAGCCGTTTCGTCACCCAGTAAGTTAATAGACTTTATCAGTAGGTTTTTAAATATCATTTGTCAATAAGTCTGCAGCGCTGGGAACCTTCCTTCATTTGGAAATTCTTCTATTCAAAAAAGACACTTTCCAGGGGTAAATAGTCGCTCTCCCTCAGTCATAGAGATTTACAGTACTCCAAGTTTCATTGCAGGTCACAATTTTTACTCAACTGCATATATTCAAATTTAACTTAAATCATCCATTCATTCTTGTTTGGGTTGTGTTTAAGTAAACTTCGCTCTAGAAACAAAAAGTTTTTAAAAGATTAAAAAAAACGGAATTTTGAAGTTGACAAGCTGTAAAAACAATGTGTCGGTTAAGTGAGCTGCTCATGCGTGCACGAATTTCGCCACGCCTCTTGATTTTACTGAATAAAAATGTGCAAACCTTTATTTTCAACGAAGATTTCTAAAGATTGTCTCGCTGGTATACGTTAAAACACTTAATTATACTTATTTCGGTGGATAGTTGCTCAATGAATATCTACCTTGCGCCTTCGGCGCTCAGTAGATATTCTGCCACTATCCACCTCAATCAGAAAGACAATAAGTGTTAAAAAATACACGAATTTGTTGCATAACCTATCCCTGACAGTGCAGAAATTTTAAAACTCTTTTCCTTCTAATACAGTTTCATGTATAGAGTAGAGAACTAGACAGGTTTTGGCAGTTAAGGTGTAAAGTTATATTTGAGCTTGGATTTTTTTTAGGTTTGATGGCGTGTTTAAATATAAATTTTTTGCTTAGTTGTAGTGGAATCTTTCAAAAGTCATTTCTTTACATTACATGATCAACATCTTGTGAGGTGTGATGTACATTTAATGTAAAATTGTAAAAAGAAAATATCTCATGTTTTCTTTAGCAGATTTTTTTATTTCTTTAGCAACACAAATGTTGATGCTTTGAACTGAATCAGATGAAATTTTATACTTGGAAAAAAAATCATATCTACTTAAGGATTAGTTCTAAGACAACAACCCTTCGCTTATTCCGAAAATACCACCTGTTTTTATAGCTTTTCCTTGAATGTGGTGAGACATTATTTTTCAAAGAAATCTTAAACTACAAAAACTGGCAATAATTTCTTTACCAATGCGGCAGTGAAACAAACACAACAATCTTTGGCATCCAACGATATTCTAAAACGAATCAAGTACCACACTGAGGATTTAGATTTTGGATGTAGCTTGGCCTTAACCAAATGGTTTCACTTTTTTTGATAAACTATTGTTTATGTATTTTTTTTTTAATTAATTTTTTGGTTAACATGCATTTTTGTTTTCATTCGCCAACATAAAAAGTTCTGATAAACGATTGCCTCTGCCCGTGTTTAAATTTCGATGTTCCCGCAAACCTCTATTTGGATTGTTTGCAAGTTGTTGCCTCAAATTAGCACAAACAAATTGAATATGATCCAAAAAAACTAAATAATGGAGAAACCGAATTTTAAGTAAAGGAAAGTTTCAGTTTTCCTGGACTTATTTTTCTAAGAAAATGTTGTTTTGTACCAAAAAAAATATTTTAAAAAATTCATAATAAGTAGTCTTCATCTTTCCCGGAATTGCTTACTGATTAATTTGAAACTGCTTTGTTTGGGTAGTTTTGAGGAGAACAATGGGCTATAGGAACTGGAAAAGTACTTATTTTTGTGACATAAATTGCTTTTTTTCTTCAAGTGAATAGAGATCCATTATGCAATCGTACGTAAAAACTTCTATCTGGATTATTTGCTAGTTGTGTTTCCGAACAAGTCAGCTTTTAGCAATTCCGACTTTGAATTCTATAGAGAAATTAAATTTTGATGAGTAAGACCGTGTAGATGGCAATTTGTTTCAGTTTCCAGGAATTTTACCTTAAAAAGCTTTATTGTTGTATTTGAAAACGTTCATAGTTAATAGCTTAAAATTTTTCCCGGAATCGTTTACGGTTAAAGTTATTTCTTTGAAAATAAGTTATTGCATAAAAATGAGTAACACGTCAAGACTGAATGAAATTTCACTAAAACAAACCGTTTCTTACCAATAAATCTTTGAAAGCTGAAATTCTTGAGTAAACAAAGTGAAAAAATCGTGTTCTTTACTAAATACTACTATAGCTTTTGTGTCATATGCGAAGTAAAATTAATAAATAATGGCACCCCATCGAGATGCTTTTATATGATAAAATTATATTCCCAAATGCAAACTCACAGAACACTACTAACTAATCTCTTGAAAATCATAAATTTAAACTGGCAAACCTAGCCACATTGCCAGTTTCTATATAGCATTAAAAATAAATTTAGATAGCCTCCTGAAACTGCACAAATCACTTTTAAAGTGCATCAAAACAACCTTGATAACGTATACAATTAAAAACAGGTTTCTAAAACAGGTTATTTAAAAAACAGCTTAGTTTTCCAGGAATTGTTTAAGCAGCTGGTTCTTATAAGCTGAGTAGCAGAAAGATTCGACACTTCTAAAGTTGTTTTCGGAGAAGCTACATCTACAAAGAAGATCAAGGTAAGATTTAAGTTACGAAGTAAATTATCTTAAATATCCAGTTGGGAAAACAGAACGAAATGTTAATTTTTCTGCTGCCATGAATGCTGCTGCTTACACACCGCCGGTGTGTTTTTAAGAACTTTAATTTTAAGATGCGGTTTAAAACTTTGATATTATTCTTTTGAATTCGTTAGTTCTGAGTGTTTGTCTTTTTCAAGTGATAAAATTCTTGCTTTCTTTCGAGAAACTCTATTATTGAGATTAACTTGCAACAGTTCTTATCTAAGGCTAACTAAATCCATTCACGAGCCTAAGATGCCTATATTGGAGTCGGCGCTTATCTTCGGTTACTGTAGTGTCAAGCGCATGATAGTCATTGACTCCGCCTGGAACGGACACAAATCCATCGCAATTTATTTTACCGACCTTGGTAGGATGAAAAGCCGAGCCACCTTTGGCGGAAAAGAAGATCACACCAATGCTCAACATGCACTCGACTGAGCCGAAGTTTGAACCCGAAGTCTTGCTGTTGGAAAGCAGAGATCTGACCACTGCACCAACCACGATACCTTAGTCTAAGGCTAATGTCGTGATATTACCGAATAATTTCTCTCATCATTCTGATTTTGTTTGTAGTGACACTTTATGCTAGCATCACGAAAGGTCAGTAGTTTATAAACTGAACCCAGTCCCGTTTTTCTTTCAAGATAGCATCGAAATATCAGAACTATTGACATACAAAATTATACAAAACAAAGTTATGCTTGAATAAATCTCAAACGTTTGCATGTGTTTTGGTTGTTTCGATGCTGCATTTTGTTTTAAGACACCAACAAACGCATTCTTAACTTGTATTTATTTATTTGTCTTTCTTTTCACAATTCTGTTTGGCATATGATGTTCTGATATTCTTTGAAGGAAAGGAGATCAATTTAAAGAAAACGTTTTAAAGATCGTACACAAAATTATTCAAACTGCTCTGTTTGTGACGAAACAAAATTGTATTGTTCCTTTCCGGGAATCATAGGGTTTCGTGGTCACCTACCAAACTATACAGGTACTGATCGTTATTTTTTTTTTTCGTGGAAAATATTTTTGTAGTTGTATACCAGCAGGATCATGGCAAAGTGTTTCTTATTATTTTTATCTGGGCTGAAAAAAATCGAGTTCAAATTTGATTGTAAGAAGGCTTTATAATTAAAATTATGTTTTGTACATTTTTGGATCTTGTAGACTAAGATTCAAGAACTTTGCCAGAAACATGTGCAATCGTTTTAGTGCAAAAAATATGTGCTTGTTTTACGAGACTGAAACAAACTTGAGAAAACAAGATAAACAGCAATTAACAATTTAGCATCGCTTTTATTTACATTTAAAAAACGATCAGTACCCTAAAAAAGGTAAACCAGCAAGGATTTTAAAAACTGGTGCATAACCCGAAGAAGTATATATTACCACATTTGTTTAACTTCCAGTTCTTAAATGTAATGTAATAATTAGTATGCATGTATTGTTACTGATTAATAGAGACATTATCATCGTCATCATCATTAATATCATTTTCATTAATATATTCCATCGAAGATCTTACGAGGTTGCATTACAAATTGGACCTGCTGTCGACGAGGTCTTATTTTTTCTTTGCTGTGCTTTCTGATTGGTTATATATACTATTATCATTATCATAATCATTATCATCATCATCATAACAATAATTATTATTATTTCTATTATTTTCGTAATTATCATTATCATTATTATCATTATAATAATTTATACTTTTTCAGTTGAAGATAGACACAGTCGTGTATGATGGACCCAAAACCGGAAAAAGCAAAAACACCGATGACGAAAGAGGATGCAAGGCGCATACAGGTAAGTCCCCCGTCTTCGTCGTCTTCGCCTCGTTTTCTCTCAACACTTTTTTCGTGCCCTCTTACGTCATAGCGTTTTATATTATTGTCTATAAACACGCGCGATGCTGTTTTATTCCCTTAACAAAACACAGGTAGAACATCTTTCACCTACATGCACTTTATTTTAGTTTAAAGTTGGCTTTTCTTTTTTTTCCTTTCCTTTTGTTTCCTTTAGAGCACTCAGGCCAAAAAGAACGATGGCAAGACTGAAAAAGGTTCCTTCCCTGCTCGTGCCCAGAGTTCCGCTGACAAGCATGAGAATGAGAAGAAGTAGAAGAAAAAGTTCAAGAGACTTTTGTGCTTATCTTGTAGAGAATATTAATAGCAAAACACGCATGGCCACTTGCTGAACTAGAGTATAATTTGATAGAAGTGTTACGTAGATAGTAGTACTAATAAAAGAAAATTCTGCAGAACTACAAAATGGCAGGTCACAATGTGCTACATAATCAATAACGTTCGTTATATTGATTTTACACGAGGCAAGTTTTTGTACACGTTTTCTCGCAATGCTATTGCGACATGATTTGCACGAACTATTGCAAGAATAGTCATACTACACGGCGCAATGACTACTACAACTTGAAAATTACCGGTCACTTAAAACATTGGGAAAAGTAGAATTGGAATTAACTTTCGGCCAGGATGACTGCAACATATCTCATGCTGAATGGCGTTACAAACTAAACTACACATAAAAAAATTGCCTCGTGTGACATCTTCTTTTAGGCATAACTGCAATTTTTATGCCGTCACATGATAAACAGCTTGTTCAGGTTCTTTGATCGGTATTTCAGTCTCCGTTTACAGCACCGTGAAAATGAAACCTGCCAGTTAAAATCGACTTAAATCAAAAAATGATGGCCAGAAAATCAATTTCGCTCATACTTTGTCAGTTGGTTGGTTGAGGTAAACACACAAACGTTCTAGGGTTGGTTTTTGTAAATTCTCAAAGTAACGGCTAGGGTAGGAATTCGTGAAAAATGGCCATTGCATCGGAAGTTGGGATTTCATCTCGTCATGCTGAGGGCGACATTTCACTTTTTATCCGCGCTCACTGCCAACACGCAAATATCTCCATGGATCTTTCCCTATTGTATTTTCTCCATCGAATCCTGATAAATATCTTCGAATCCTGATAAATATCTCAGCCCCTTATTTCCTTAGGAAATAAGGGGCTGAGGGAGGCTTAGTGAACACATTTTTGACCGTTGAAAAGATCAATAAAAAAAATGGAAAATTCAGTGACATTAAAAGCTGGCCTGTAGTTTCTCAAACTAAAGGATATTACAGCCAAGGCAACCTCGGAGGAAGTTGTTTAGATATACATATCTGTTTTTGTGGGATCTTATAACTTATTTGTACGAGTGCTACCCAAAGTTCAAGAAAATTGTTTTTTTCGTGACTTTGAAATGCACAACATTCTCACATTTTATGGCGTTGCATGCTCAAAAAGAAAATTGTTAATTCAGGGTATCAAAAATACCTATAAAATGCATTACGTACCGGCTACCAACTCAACTAATCATGAAACAACTACGTTGCCAGCGTAGTGGTCCCTGATGGTACAGTGGTTAAGACTGACAAGAATACAGGGACATGGCGTGGGTTCGATTGCCACTCGGGGCATATACCATTTTTTTTCAGACGAGTGTATTCACAAATTGAACGGGAACAAGATGGCGGCCAATTCTTGGCTCCTCACGATTTTGCTTCATTTACTCCTGCTAAATATCCTTGATGTGCAAACTATTGATTCAGGATATGATCTTAATGGATGTACTTTCGATATGGCTAAACTTATTGGTGTACTCGACTGTAATCAGAGTATTAAAGGCAATCAACTCCCGAAGCCTTATGCTAGACCTCGAAGAAGAAGTCTTGTTGGTCAGAGGACCCTGTACTACAGCAATTCGAGCGCCACTACACAATTTGAGCTTCTGATTTTGGCTGGCAATGTTCATCTTAACCCTGGCCCTAAATATCGCGGATCATCGACTAGACCACTGTGTGCTGCATGTACTAAAGCTTTACGTAAAGATCATAATGGCGTCCAGTGTTCTTCTTGTCGTGAACGGTTTCATATCAAGTGCTCCAGAATGTCGAGCCAGGAGCTTCGTCTCTATCGCACCGACTCACAGTTCACTTGGATATGCACAACTTGTAGTCTGCCACAGTTCTCCGAGAGCTTTTTCAATGATTCGCTGGACCTTAGTGCAAACAGCTCAATTTTGTCTAACATTACCGAGAGTAATGAAGAACCCACGTCGTGGTACAGTAAACATGTAAAAGGGTACTACAAGAATAATCTGTCGATTGCGTATCTAAATGTCAACAGTATCTTTAGCAAAGCGGACGAGGTTACTGGTCTCTTGGAGTCTTGCAGTTTTGATATTTTATTTATTGCCGAATCAAAAATCGACAGCTCAGTCCCGAATTCATTGATCGCCCATCCTATGTACAGGATTATTCGAAGAGACAGAAAGAAGGGAGGTGGAGGTATCCTAGTCTACGTGCGATCTAATATCAACGCTTATCGCCGCAAAAAGTTCGAGCCGAACGGAGTTGAGTCAATTTGCTTGGATGTAAAGGGATGCGGAAACACCTGGTTTTTGGTTTGTGGATGTTACCGTTCAGAAAAAATATGCTCTGCAACAGATTTCATCTCCGCCTGTGAAATAGCTGCTGAACAAATGCTAGCGAAGCGCAAGGAAATAATTTTTACTGGCGACCTTAACATGGACATGAATTTAAACTCTGACCGTGATCGAGAGCCACATCGAGCTTTATCCAATTTTTGTGAACAGTTCTGTTTGACAAATGTTATCACCAAGCCAACTAGAGTAACAACACGCAGTAAATCGTTAATTGATGTCATATTGACGTCACATCCTGACCGATTTGCTTGCTATGGAAACTTGAATCTTGGTTTAAGCGATCATGATCTTGTTTATATAGTTCGTAAACAAAAATTGCCAAGACCGAAATCGCGTTCCATTGAGTACAGATCTTTAGCAAATTTGAATACGGAAGAATTTATTTCTGATTTGAATGACATCCCGTGGGATACCGCTTACACGTTTGACAATGTGGACGATGTTTGGTGTCATTGGTTAAGTTTATTCAAGCAGATCACAGATATACACGCGCCATTCAAGCGCACGCGACTTCGTTTTAAACAACTACCGTGGATAAACTTGCCTATTCAAAAGGAAATGAGGCATAGAAATCGCCTATACAAGAAATTTCGGCGCGTGCCATCTGACGCTAACTGGGAACTTTACAGAATACAAAGAAATAAAGTGTCGACAATGAAAAGGAACAGCGTTAAAGCATTTTGCTCTCAAGCTGCAGCTGATGCATCATTGGGCGCAGTTGGCCAATTTTGGAAGAAGATGAAACCTCTGCTACCGAGCAACAAATCGATCACTACTCAATCCATAACTTTAATTGACGATGGGGGGGTTGTATCGGATCCTAGTGTGACTTTCAACAATTACTTTTCTAAGCCAGCTATTGATGAGCATGTCATAGGTCAGAAAATTGAAGACTTTGCGAGCCATCCTAGTGTTGCTATGATCGCTGGGAAAAGACACGATCTTGACTTTGCTTTTGAGCACGTGACCGAATCTTATGTTGCTGACTTAATTTCTAACCTTGACGGTAATAAATCAAGTGGTCCTGACGGCTTCCCTCCAAAGATCCTGAAGCTTGCAGCACCTGCCCTCGCAGCACCTATAACGTCCCTATTCAACTACTGTATTGATAGAAGTAAATGGCCAAGTCAGTGGAAGACTAGCAACGTAACGCCTATCCACAAAAAGGCCGAGGAAACGTGTAAAGAAAATTATCGCCCTGTTAGCATTCTGTCGACCATTCCGAAATTATTCGAAAAAATTAAATATGAACAGTTGTACCGTGCGTTTTCTCCATTATTTTCTAACAACATGTCTGGATTCTTGCGTGGGCATTCCTGTTGCACTGCACTTCTTAAAATGACCGATGACTGGCGTGCACTCTTGGACCAGAAAATGATTGTCGGGGTCGCGGCGATTGATCTCTCTAAAGCGTTTGACTCGATATGCCATAATCTCTTGCTGGCTAAGCTGAAAGCGTACGGTCTGCGAAATTCAGCACTAAGACTTTTAGAATCATATCTAAGCGATAGATACCAAAGAGTTAAATGTAATGGTCGCTTCTCAACTTGGCTACCTGTGAAATGCGGAGTGCCTCAGGGGAGTTTACTGGGACCATTATTATTTAATATTTTCGTGAACGACGTCAATGACTGTGTCTGTGCGTCATCATTGAGACTCTATGCAGACGACACGACCCAGTACTCAGCCAGCATCAACCCAGTGACACTAGAGATTAACATTAACAGCGACATTTCAAGACTCAACGACTGGTTTGCTCAGAACTGCCTCCGTATAAATGGTAAAAAGACGCAAGCTATGATATTGGGGAATTCGAACGAGCACGATTTTGAACTACTTGTCGGTTCAGAACAAATTGAAATACGCCCAATATTAAAGATTTTAGGAGTAACACTTGATAACAAACTAACATACCAAGCACACATCACCGAGATGTTAAAGAAATTTTTTGCAAAAGTGGCAGCCCTGCGGAGAATTAAAAAGCTGATACCTCCTCATACTATGGTCTCCCTATATAAAACATATGTTCTCCCGCATCTCGAATACTGTTCCCCTATCCTGCTCGGCATATCAACTACCTTAAAGAAAAAACTAGAAAACTGTAACTATTACGCAATCCGAACCGTACTTAATCTTGGCAACACAGTAACTTACGAATCCTGTTTGACTCTCGCTGACATGGAAACCTTGGAGAGACGCCGCACGCTTCAGTCAATCTCCCTCTTTTTCAAAGCTCACCGTCTGCAAGGCCCGGCATATATCTCTAGCTTCTTCTCTCCAAGAACTTGCGCATATAATCTACGATCCTCTGGCCTAAACGTATCTCAACCATCATATTCCTCCTGCTATCTCCATAACTCCTTCTCGTACATCATTTCGCATATCTGGAACAATCTACCGTCTTCAACTAAAATGTCCTCTACTATTACCGAACTTCGATCCCGCCTAAATGATGCCACTCTGACTGGTTGCAAATGCAACAAATGCTTAGCTAATTGTTAACTGTATTAATTTTCTACTTATGTGCCGTAGCCAGTTTTACTTCATGTACAATTTTCTTAAAACATTTTATTGTAAAATATTATTATCTGTGTTTTATGTAATTACTTTAGTTTTTTTTTTTTTTTTTTTTTTTTTTTTTTTTTTTTTTTTTTTTTTTTTTTTTTTTTTTTTTTTTTTTTTTTTTTT